>JAVTVY010019484.1:0-76187 GCA_036873755.1 Hanleya hanleyi | reverse complement strand
AAATATAGTAGATTATTTTCATATTTTATAAAATGATGCTAGGTGTATGCAGTCAGAAATATCATGGATATCCAGTCACATTTTTACGAAGTACCAATATTCTCAACATAGTTCCCATAGTCTTCATCCTACTCCCGGCAGTGTCTCAAAACTTTTGTTGTGCCCCCCCCTCTAATTAGAGGGGGGGCATATAGCAATTGCTTTTGTCCGTCCGTCCGTCTGTCCGTCCGAGTTTCTTGTCCGCGCAATATCTCGGTTAATATTTGATGGACAGGATTGAAACTTGCATGGAATGTGGCCAGTACCTCGTAGTTGTGCAGTGTAGAGTTTTTTTCCGAGTTCCGGTATAATTTTCAAGAGTTATGGCCCTTTTTCTGAAATCTCTGTGAATGAGACTTGTCCGGGCTGGATCTTGGTTAATATTGTATGGACAAGTATGAAATTTGCATGATGTGTGGTCAGTGCCCCACAGTTGTGCAGCGTAAAGTTTCTCCCCGTTTCGCTTATATTTTCAAGAGTTATGGCCCTTTGTTCCTGAAATCTCCGTGAATTGGGACTTGTCCGAGCTGGATCTCGGTTAATATTGTAGGGACAATTATGAAATTTGCAGCATATGTGGTCAGTGCCCTGTAGTTGTGCAGCATGAAGTTTCTCCGCGTTTCGCATATATTTTCAAGAGTTATGCCTTTTTTTCTTCAAATCTTTGTGAATTGGGACTTGTCCGGGCTGAATCTCGGTTAATATTGTATGGACAATTATGAAATTTTCAGGATATGTGGTCAGTGCCCTGTAGTTGTGCAGTGTGAAGTTTCTCCACCTTTCGCATATATTTTCAAGAGTTATGGTCCTTTTTTTCTTCAAATCTTTGTGACTAGGGACTTGTCCAGGCTGGATCTCGGTTAATATTGTATGGACAATTAAGAAATTTACAGGATATGTGGTCAGTGCCCTGTAGTTGTGCAGCGCGAAGTTTCTCCGCGTTTCGCTTATATTTTCAAGAGTTATGGCTCTTTTTTCTTGAAATCTTTGTGAATTGGGACTTGTCCGGGCTGGATCTCGGTTAATATTGCATGGACAAGTATGAAATTTGCATGATATGTGGTCAATGCCCCATAGTTGTGCAGCATGAAGTTTCTCTGCTTTCGGTTATATTTTCAAGAGTTATGATCCTTCGTTTATCAAACCTAAGTGAATGGGATATATTTATTTGTCCAGGCTGGATCTCAGTCCATAACCGATTTGGACCGGGGAAATGGCTATATATATGTCATTCTACATTCCAAAGCAGACCACTTAGGTCCTGAAGTATGAAATTGCCCCAAAAAGAGTTAATTGGGTGCAAAATTCAAAGTTTACTGATCGCTTCATAATTTCACCACAATATACTCCCAAGGAATTTAGGTCTCATTTTCGGATTTGACGAAAGCCCTGGTGACAATCTTGCATCAAAACATTGTATTAGCACTTGTTGGTCGATACTTTGAATATGTATTATGCGAGGCATGGCAAAAAAATGGACTGAAATAGAATTTTCATAATCATGAAGGCCTCCACCGACCAATACAGAACAGAACAATGGCGGGTCAGTGTCGGATTAAAGCGGAAGGGGGGGCATACAATTGAGCAATCTCTGATTGTTTCCTTCCTGTGTTTGTTTTGGAATTGTATAGACATGCAATGGGAACCCCTGTGCCTACCATATGAGAACTGTGGAGTGTGATGACCCTAAAAAAGGATGTAATGGAAAAACAAGACCAGATAACAGAAAACAATGTGGTAACATCACGTGTGGTCGCTGGGATGTGGGAATTTGGTCACAGGTCAGTTGTATATATCAGGATTTTTTTATATTATGCAACTATTCACGTATTATTAAAATAGATCCCCATATAAGCCCATTGGCCTAGTTACCCCTTGGGCAATTTTCCCCTAAGGGTATTGCCATCGTGTTGTCTGTCTGTCTGTCCATCTGTCTGTCCATCTTTCTTGTTAACACGATATCTCATGAAGGATTATAGGGTCAGAAGCCAATTGAAAATGACTGCATTTTGCTAAGAAGTAACTGGAACTCGATAATGTGGTGTCTAGCACTGTAATTGCACTTGTCTTTTATTGCACCAATGTAAGCGTGCTGCCTGTGTCTTGTGTGCTGTCCTCAGTGTTTTTAGGGTGGTTGGTGGGTTCCATGTTGCTTCAGAGATTTGCTTCTTTGAAGCAACAGAAATAGGCTGGGTGGTGCTTTGTTGGTTTGTCGTGATATGACTGAAATATTGTTGAAAGCAATGTTAAATCCTGTTCACTCACTCACTCACTTCTTGATAATGACTGACCTTGACCTATTTAATCAAGGTCAAATTCAGTATATGCTGTATTTTATGAAGGATTAAATCTAGGATCTCCAAATTCATATTACATATGCTTTTGGTGATTGACTGGAAGCCTGTCTCAGTTGACTGACCTTGACCTATTTTTCCAAGGTCATACTTTTTATCTGATATAACATGAAGAAATATAGCTAGGCTTTCCAAATTGGTACTATGTATACATCTGGCGATGGTCTAGAGATTTGCTGAAGATGACTGACCTTGACCTATTTTATCCAGGTCAGATTCCATTTAGTGCAATATTTCATGAAGGATTATATTCACATTATCTAATTTTATACCATATATGCCTGAACCTGAATTCTATTGAATAGCACTGACCTTGAGCTATTTTCAAATTCTATGTTAAGTCTAAGGGGAGACCATTGGGCTATTTGGCCGAAGGGTATTGTCGTTGTCATGTACGTCCGTCCGTCTGTCCATCACAGCTTTCTCGTTACCAGGATATCTTTAGAACAACTTACCCTAGGCACACCAAATTTGCAGTGCACGTCCATATGCTCGTGACCCAGAACCCTATTGAATCTGGACCCAATTGGTTGGAAACTTTGATGACCATCTTTAATTTATGCGAAACCATCACAGCTTTCTCATTAACAAGATATCTTTATAACGACTTACCCTAGGCACACCAAACTTCCAGTGCACATCCATATGCTCGTGACCCAGAAACCTATGGAATGTGGACCCGATTGGATTGAAACCTTGTCGGCCATCTTTAATTGATACGAAACAATTAATCTTGTGTATCTCCGAAACCATTTCGCTGTTCAGTGTGAAACTTGGTTTAGTTATTCGATATATCAAGAAACTTTAACGGAATGATCAAACCAGTTTTCCTGTTTGGGTGGAAACCTTGGCGGGCATCTTTAATTTATGCAAAGTCTTTAATGAGGTATATCTCTGAGTGAGTGAATGAGTGAGTGAATAGAATTTAACGTCGCTTTCAACAATATTTCAGTCATATCACGACTAACCAACTTAGCACCACCCAGCCCAGTTGTGTTCCTGCTGCTTCAAAGAAGAAATCATTGAATCAGCATGAAACCAGACACCCTCCATCCACCATATAAAACACTGAGGACAGCGCACAAGACACAGACAGGTCGCTTACGTCATGGTGCAATAAAGACAAGTGATATTACAGTGCTGGACATCACATTATAAAGTTCCTGTTGCTGGTATATCTCTAATACCATTTAAGTGTTCTATACAAACTTAATATACACCATCGATGTATCAAGAGACTTGCAATGAATAAACACATCAGTTCCTCTGAGTGGCGGAAAGGATGGGCGGCCATCTTTAATTTATGCAAAATCATTAATGTCTGATACCATTCGAGTGCTCAATGTAAAATTTGGTATACATCATCGATGCATCAAGAGACTTTCGATGAATGACGGAACTGGTTTTTCTGATTGGGCGGAAATTTTGGCAACCATTTTTAATTTATGCAAAATCAATAATGATCTATATCTGATACCATTTTAGTGCTTCATATGAAACTATAAATCATCGATACATCAAGAAACTTCTCTGATTAGGTGGAAAACTTGATTGCCATCTTTAATTTATGCAAAATTTATACCTCTGGTACTGTTCAAGTATTTGATGCAAGACTTTGTATTCGTCATCAATACATCAAGAGACTAAAAATGAATAACAGAACCGTTTTCTCTGATTGAATGGAAACCTTGGCAGCCAGTTTTAATTTATGTTAAATCATTGATGATCTATATATCCTTTGATACTGTTCAAGTGTTCAGTATGATACTTGGTATACATCATCGATACATAAAGAGACAAGTAATGACTGCCAGTTTCTCTGATTGCTAAATTTTTGATAATCTGTATATTTGTCACTTGACTGCTTGGTGTTCCTGATGTCTTCAAAGCAGTATGGTTCAAATTCAATATATTAAGAATGGCTGGTGCCCAGAGCAGAGGGATTTTCAGATGTGCAGCTTAGTATTTTATTATTCACATATCTGCTCTACAGGTTTGTTGCTGTAATATATTTTATCCCTCGAGAGTTTAACCTAAAGGAGAAATTTCATTGTTTAGCAACAACCTGAGGTAATATTTCATTGTATGCCATGCTTAATAATTTATCCATCTTCAATTTACAGTGCACAAGATCATGTGGTGGCGGCATGCAGTATCGCAATGTATACTGTGATGGAGGGCAGTCATGTGACTTGGAAACAGAACCCCTGGCTGAAAAGCACTGCATTTTCGCTCCTTGTCCGAGGAAGTCCACAACGCCAAATGTCACGCTGATGGAGAAAATCACCCAACCATCCACAACTCCTTTGGCTCCAGCCACAACCGGCGCTTCCAAAGATCCACAACATCACAGTACAAAAGCTCCTCATAGCCATTCTAAATTTTCCATTGAAGAGTACACCTTTCCAACTGTACCTCCGGAACTTAATCCTGAGTTAAACCATTTCATGTCTAAAGTAGATGACACTGTAGAAAATAGTAGCCAAGATAGCAAGCCAGCTAATCTGTTTGAACAAGAAAGTGCTGTAAAAAACTCTGTCATAAGTCTAGATGGTAATTTGAAATCACCCGATTCTGATACAGAGCAAACTGACATCAACCCTATCGAGATCGGTCAACCTGGTGATCTTCTCATATCAAAAGTCGAGAAAGATTTCATAATAAATGTGGACGAGGGTGGTTATGAAAGAGATCGCAACAACAACAACAAAATCCAGGATACAGAGATAAGTACTGGCACACTGCATAATATAAATCTAGAGGGGAAAGACAGTAGCATAATACCTTCTGTTGTAGAGGAAAAGACTTTAAGTGAAATTCCAGATTCTCAGGAAACTGTCCTCATTGGTGGTGCTCCAGAACACCAGTCCAAGGGAGATAAACCAAATCACATCAAGGGAGATAATTCTGGTCACAACAGGGGAAGTAACTCTCATGCTGAGATTGTTGAGCATCCTGAGACAATTAGGTCCACAACTACTACATCTACTACAACTACGACCACCACAACAACTAGTACTACCTCAACTTCTCCTCCTATTCTGTATATATGGCAGACAGGAGAGTGGTCAAAGGTAAGACATTTCTACAATGGAAAAATCTGACTTCTTGTGGCTTATTTAGCTTCTCCTACTGACAGACCTAAATACAGTTGTGTAAGCAAAATAAGATAGCACCTCATTACTATAACATTTTGGAAATATAAAGAGGAAGAAAAAAATGAAATGACAGTTAATATCAGTTTACCATAAAGGCATTAAAGTGTATTGTGGTACTTGTGTTAGTGTACATCCCATTCAAGATTACGATTTGAATAATAAAAATGTAATAAAATTTTTCCTCAACACTCTCAGAGCAGCTTTCTACAGTGGAATAGAAGTCTCCACAGCCACTTTTGATGTCAGGGATGATGTTAATTCCATCCTACTTCGAACATCCTGCAGTGTCTGTGTGATGTAGCTGCTATGCAGAGAATGGAACTGAATTTTGACAGCGCAGCATTGTGATGTGGTTAATCGCTCCACAACAATGTCACAAGTTTAATAACACTGAAATTGTTAAAATTCAGAAACAAGAATCAGGATATAATTCATAAAATTTAGAGGATTATCTTGAATATGACAAACTCGCAGAAGTACCCCAGTACTTTTCACTTTAAGAAATTTCTTCATTAGAAAAGAAAAACGTATTATTTGCTTGTAATATTTCACAGCATATTCTTTGTAGAAAGTCATGGTATATAATAGTGTTAGATGACTATAACTGAGATAAAAATGCATTTTCTTTGGTTCATTCATTTTTGTCA
The DNA here is from genome assembly GCA_036873755.1 of Hanleya hanleyi. Classification (NCBI taxonomy): domain Eukaryota; kingdom Metazoa; phylum Mollusca; class Polyplacophora; order Lepidopleurida; family Hanleyidae; genus Hanleya; species Hanleya hanleyi. The sequence goes on along the minus strand of JAVTVY010019484.1, from coordinate 69,989 downwards.
CATGGGTGAAACATATAGAGGGAGGAAGCATATAAATAAATTCTATAATGAAAAAAAATCGTTCTTGATTGTTTGCCTTAAGAGGGAGCTCTGATTAGCGAAAGCTTTCTATTCTGTTCATGGGAATATTATTCTTACAGTGTTCAAAGCACTGTAGCGGAGGTGTGAGGAGTAGAAATGTCACTTGTGTGAAGAGCGTGACTCAGCAGTTGGCTGAGGACAGACTCTGTGAGGAGATCGAGATGCCTCAAGAGCGGGAAGCCTGTCACACAAGGGCTTGTCTGGAATGGAGAGCCACTGACTGGAGTACTGTAAGTCCTCTAGCTCTAACTTGTCTCGGTGAACTAGACTTGATCTGGATAAATATCTAACAGCATTTCTCCTGAGACGGGCACTTACCAGACCTGAATGTGGCTCGGCAGTATCCAAAATGACCATTCACGCAAGTTGCGGAGCAGTCGAAAATGTACTGAACATCATGGTTTCATAACATCATAATACAACTTCATAATCATGAGGACACCTTATGTGACATCACTCTAGCTTTTCTTCAAAACAACTGGTGAAATCCAGGAATTAAATGTCTTCCTGCATTATTGTGCTAATCAGAAAGTAGTGTGGGACTCACTGTGAAGTAGAAGAAGCATAAGCTATTGATATGAAATTTTGTGTGGATGTTCTTAATGATGAGTTGATGATCTGATTAACTCTTGGAGGATGTAGATTAATTTTTCGACTAATTACCAGCAATCTGAACTTTTTTTTGCAAATTTGTCCCACTGGAGTGATGCCATGAGCTGCCTAAATGATGAAGCTATGGATCTGTATCTTTCCAGGGATGTTCTCACCAATGAATCGGTGATCTGATTAAATTTTTGGGATCGGATATGTACATAACTTTCTTCCTAATTCACCATCAGACCGGATTTAACCCATACTTCTCTAAGTTAGGGTGAATTACAGCCTAAATGGTTTTAAAGATATGGATCTTGAATATTGTAGGGATGTTCACGCCACGAGTTGACAAGGTCATTAACTTTTGGTGTTTTTGGATTGATTTTTTTTCACAATTAGTGAGTTGTATGCTGCTGAGGAGGGGCATTGGTGTTCAATGAACTTAATTATTTTAAATTTTTAATCTGTACTTAATTTGGAATAAATACACCCAGTAACATGGGTGTTTGGCATTCAAATAGCAATTGATGTAATTTAGTAGCTTGTAAAGTTGAATTAAATATCCTTCAGATTGAAAAGGAAACCATCTATATCATAATAGGGGAGATAATTTCAGTCACAACAGGGGAAGTAACTCAAATTCTGAGAGTGCTGATTCTGATATAACTTTGTGAACAACTACTACATCTTTGGCAAGAGCTGTTTCTTCCACCATAACACTGACTTTCAATCCTGTCACCCATGTATGACAACCATGTATTTTTAAATTTGAATAATAGCTGTTTATTGGAAGACATATATGTATGTAAATTTAAGTCACAGACATGTCATTTGCTAAAATGTCTGTTTGCTCATACTAAAATGTCCTGCATCCATCTTACACAAAATAGGTGAGCAAGCAAGTGTTCAGACTTGAAGTTGAAGTGGTCAGAGCTGTATTCTAATTTGTATTCTACTGATTTGAATTGCAGTGTTCAGTGAGTTGTGGAGTGGGTGTCCAGAAGCGCCATGTTCATTGTCCAGAAGTTCACATGTGTGATCACAGCAGTAAACCTGTTCATATCCTACCCTGTGAATCTACACCTTGTAAAGACTGGGTGCCAGGACAGTGGAGTCTGGTAGGTTAATAAAGCTGGTTATACTATTGTCCCCCGCCACATAAGTGAGGGGGACTTAGAAACACTGGGCGCCCATAATTCCATTATTCCGTGTTTTCGTTACACATTTCTTGTCCGTCAATAACTGAAGAACCATTGAACCGATTGACTTCAAACTTGCAGAGTGGGTTGACATCGGTGAGAGGACAGTTGGGATTGCTTTTCATTTACCTGCGTAATCCAAGATGGCCACCATCAGCCATCTTGGACTTCAGCAGTTCTATCTTTACACATTTCTTATCTGACCAATAACTTGAGAACTATTCAACTGATCAACTTCAAACTTGGAGAGTTTCTTGACATCGGTGACAGGAAGGTTGGGATTGCTTTTCAGTTACCTTTGTAACACAAGATGGCCACCAACAGCCATCAGTTCAGTTCAGTTCAGTCGTTGTAGTTTCCTCCAATTCCTGGAGAAGCATACCATAGATACGTTAAATGATGAATATTTTTAGTAATTTTCTACTCTAATCTAAGCACCATTAATAGCATTAGTTGGAAGCACATGAATATATACACACATTTTATCCCATCAAGCTCACAGTTCATCGACAATTGGGATTGATTTTCAGCTACCTGTATAATCCAAGATGACAGTCATCAACCATCTTGGATTGTCAGCAGTTGGATCTTGACACATTTCTTGTCCGTCCATTTAATGGTAACTTTTGAACCGATTGACTTCAAACTTGGAGAGTGAATTGACATCGGTGAGAGAACAGTTGGGATTGCTTTTGAGTTACCTGTGTAATCGAAGATGGCCTCCATCAGCCATCTTGCATTGTCGGATCTTTACACATTGCTTGTTCGTCCAAAACATCGAGATCTATTGAACCAATTGACTTCAAATTTGGAGAGTGTCTTAACATTGGGGAGAGACGGTTGGCATGCTTTTCATTAACCGTGTACTTCAAGATGGCGACCAGCCATCTTGGATTTCAGCAGTTTGTTCTTGTCCGGACATTAACTCGAACGATTGAACCGATCGACTTCTAACTTGGAGAGTGGCTTGACATCTGTGAGGGGACTGTTGAGATTGCTTTTCAATTACCTGCATAATCCAAGATGGCCACTGTCAGCCATCTTGAATTTTAAGTGCTTGGATCATGTCTGGGCAATAAATCGAGAATGATTGAACTGATCAGCTTCAAACTTGGAGAGTATCTTGACATTGGCAAGAGGACAGTTGGGATTGCTTTTCAGTTACCTGTGTAATCCAAGGTGGCCTCCATCTGACATCTTGCATTGTCAGCAGTTGAATTGTTACACATTTCTTGTGACCAATAACTCAAGAACTATTGAACTGATCAACTTTAAACTTGGAGAGTGAATTGACATCATGCAGTGAGAGGACAGTTGGGATTGCTTTTCAGTTGCCTGCATGATCCAAGATGTCCATGGTTAGCCATCTTGAATTTTAAGCGCTTGGATCTTGTTCGGGCAATAAGTCTGAAATGCCTTTTAGTTACCTTTGTAATCTAAGATGGTGGCCATCAGTCATCTTGCCAGCAGTTGTTTTTTTTTTTTACACATTTCTTGTCTGACCAATAACTCAAGAATGGTTGAAAAGATCGACTTCAAACTTGGAGAGTATCTTTACATCGGTGAGAGGACAGTTGGGACTGTTTTTCAGTTACCTGTGTGATACAAGATAACTTCCAGCTGTCTTGGTTCTTCATTAGTTAGATCTTGTCCAGACAATAACTCGAGAACTATTGAACTGATTGACTTGTGGGATGTATGGCTCATCAGACAGATCTCCATTTTCATAATCATGCTCTTAATCAATGATATGTGATATCATTGACCAAAACAAATTCACCATAGACGTCCACGCAGCAGCAGCACCAGTTATGGTGAATGCAATTCTATGGTAGATTTTTTTTCTTGTTAAACCTGCCAACTTAATAATCGTTATCTCGGTCAGCCCAAAATAAGTCAGAAGAATTTCAAACTTTCATTGCTAAATGGAGATTGCACGAGTAACAATCTTAGTCACATTATTTGCTTTCATGCTTTTTTATCTGTTCAGAATATAGTTTCAATACGATAGGTATTTAAGAAGTGCCTGATTTTGTTTTATTTGTCTTTCAGTGTACAAGGACGTGTGGGGGTGGGGAACAACTACGGATGGTTGAGTGTATTGACCTGGCCTCCCAACAGAAAGTGGATGGATGTGACCTGGACAAGAAACCTCCAGACAGGATGAAATGCAGTGCTGATGAATGTCCCACACAGGCGGCTGGTAGGAATACATCTTCATTTATTGCTCAGTAATCAAGTCATTCCTACACTTCTCTGAGGCATTATATAGAGCTATGAATAATTAGGCATCCCCAGGATGCCTTATGTGTTTGTCAGTTTCTTATTTCTTCTTCCGCTTCTTCTTTTTCCCACTTTTCTATTCCATCGGATAACGTTTGAATGTCTTTGTCAATCAACTTCAAATTTGTAGTGCAGATTGGTCCTATTGTTTTCAGTGCTGTCCGAAATTTTGAAATGGGTTTTGAACCCCTGGGGCACCCAATGTTAAAATCTATCCTATCCACAGCTTCTCAGCCTTATGTGATACTAACCCACCTAAGGATTGAGATGCAGTGTACATTGTTTATACACACACACATGTCGAATCACCTACAATATATTCCTTTATAGTAATTACTTATTGGGTATTTCATTTTTTTTTTTTCCAAAAATACAATATGAAATAATCAGCGGGGGAGTTCCTTTAGTTTTGAATTTTGTGTTGCCTTAAATTTCCTTCACGAAATTTCCTTCCTTCATTTCCTTCAATTTTGCTATCAAATGATTCTATTCCGCATCATCAGGGCCATATCCAGATTTTATTTGGGGACACCCTTTCTTGCCTTTTTTTTGGGGGGCGCATTTGTATGTATTTGGGCGCATTTGTATGTAAAAAGCATTAAAATTGGCTGTAAAGTTTGGGCGCCCATACCCCTTAACAAGTATCAAAATGGCTCTGGATATGGCCCTGATCATATGATTTACCCCAAAGCTTTTGCATGAACCATATTTTATTTCAGAAATATGATATGAAATAACCGGCGGGTACTGAACCCCTGTTAGTTTTGAATTTCATGTCGCCTTAAATGAAGGACACCATTTCCTTCAATTTTGCTATCAAATAATTATATTCCACATCATATGATTTACCCTGAAGTTTTTGCATGAATCATATTTATGTCCACACATTCAACTTGAATTGGATTTCTAACGTTGTGGTCAGTGTGGTTGTTTCATTGCAACCCCAAAAGGGCTTGTTGTCCCCCGCTACTTAGTAGGGGGGGGGGGGGGACTTAGAAACACCGGTGTCCGTAATTCCGTGATTCCGTAATTCCGTGATTCCGTAATTCCGTAAGATTTTCTTGTCCGGACAATAACTCGTGAACGATTCAACCGATCAACTTCAAACTTGGGGTGTGCCTTGACATTGGCGAGAGGACGGTTGGGATTGTTTTTCAGCAATGTGCGTAATCCAATATGGCCGCCGTCAGCCATTTTGGATTATAAGCAGTTACGATCTTAGATTTTCTTGTCCGGACAATAACTCGTGACGATTTAACCGATCAACTTCAAACTTGGGGTGTGCCTTGACATTGGTGAGAGGACAGTTGGGATTGTTTTTCAGCAATGTGCGTAATCTAATATGGCCGCCGTCAGCCATATTGGATTATAAGCAGTTGGATCTTGTCCGGACAATAATTCAAGAATGATTCAACCGATCTACTTCCTATGTGGGGAGTGCCTTGACATTGTTGAGAGGACGATTAGGATTGTTTTTCAAGGACGTGCTTAATCCAATATGGCCACCATCAGCCATATTGGATTTCATTGGATTTTAAGCAGTTTGATCTTGTCCGGACAATACCTGGAGTACGATTCAACTGATCTACTTCAAACTTGGGGAGTGCCTTGACATCAGTGAGAGGACGGTTGGGATTGTTTTTCAGCAATGTGTATAATCCAATATGGCCGCCGTCAGCCATATTGGATTATAAGCAGTTGGATCTTAGATTTTCTTGTCCGGACAATAACTTGTGAATTAACCGATCAACTTCAAACTTGGGTTGTGCCTTGACATTGGTGAGAGGATGGTTGGGATTGTTTTTTCAGCAATGTGCGTGATCTAATATGGCCGCCGTCAGCCATATTGGATTATAAGCAGTTGGATATTGTCCGGACAATAACTCGAGAACGATTCAACCGATCTAGTTCATACCTGGGGATTGCCTTGACATTGCTGAGAGGAGGATTAGGATTATTTCTCAAGGATGTGCTTAATCCATACTGGATTTCATTGAATTTTAAGCAGTTTGATCTTGTCCGGACAATAGCTGGAGTACGATTCAACTGATCTACTTCAAACTTGGGGAGTTCCTTGACCTTGGTGAGATCCCGGTTAGGATTGTGTTTCATGAACGAGCATAATCGAATTTGGCTGCCATCTACCAGCGATATTGGATTATGTTGCATTTTAAGCAGTTGCATCTTGTCTGGACAACAACTCTAGAATAATTCAACTGATCGACTTCAAACTTGCAGTTTGGCTTGACATCAGTGAGAGGACAGTTGTCATTGCTTTTCAGTTAGCTGTGTAATCCAAGATGCCCACCATCAGTCATCTTAGATTTTCAGCATATGGGTGCCATCTGCTGTATTAGATTATGTTAAGCTCATCAGCGATATCTCCATTTTCAAATCATACTCTTCATCAATGGTATGAGATATCATCGACCAAAAAAAATCGACCATAAAGGTCCATGGCCCCCGCAGCAGCAGCGCCAGTTATGGTGGATGTAATCCACCATAACTGGTGCTGCTAGCGGGGGACATGGACCTCTATGGTCGATTTTTTTATTAGGCAGAGCCCCATGTTTTTCAAGTTGGTTAAGTGGGTCCCTTGCCTGAAGATCTTGCTTGGGATTGTTTTCGTGCCAATCCGCCTCTAGGTGATGCCAGGTGATGGGGGTCAAGTTAAAATTGAATTGTCAGACAATAACTTTTGAGAATCTTAAGGATTCTTGCTCTTTCCAAATTTGGTGTGTGGATACCTTTCCTCAAGATCTGGCTTGAGATTGTTTTCTTGTTGATTCGAGTAACATATAGGTGGTGCCACCTGGGGGCCAATTTAAAATTGTTTCCGAATAATAACATTTAAAAACTTGAATGGATTGTTTCCAAATTTGGTATATGGGTACCTTGCCTGAAGGCCTTGCTTGGGATAGCTTTTTATGTCAATCTGCATTTTGGTAAAAATGAACAGATTCAATTTCCTATTTCCAATGTCGGGAAATCTTGCCTCAAGATCTCGGTTGGGATTGTTTTTTGTGCCAATCTGGTGCCACTTGTGGGCCAAGGTAAAACTGCATTTCTGGACAGTAACTTTTGAAGATGTGAAGAGATTCTTTCCACATTGGTATGTGGGTACCTTCCCTCAAGTTATCTTTTGGGAATGTTATCTTGCCGATTTTCCTATAGATGGCACCACCATGAGAAAAATTTGTTTTTCCGAAGTTTTACATTTTTACTCTCTTAACAAATAATGAATGTTTCCTTTACTTATCATGCAGCAGGGATGCCTCCTCGATGGTATCCGAATTACTGTATCTAGTTTTAGCAGAGTACGAATAAAAATAATGCAACTTTGTACATTAATGTTGGCAAGTGGGAGAGGGGATTCATCAATCAGTCCGATCCATTAGACACTCGCCAATAGCCTACAGGCTTCCCACTTGCCCTGCTTCTCCTACAGAACTTGTCCTACTTTTCCAACTTTTTCAGAATTAGTCCTACTTTTCAAGGATTCTGTCAATAATAAAAAAAAAGGCTAATTGAGAACATTTTCTTAATTAAGTGCAGCAAATTTGGCAGATATACATGGTTTACAACCACGAGTATTAATATACTGCATGGTTTTGCAGTGTAATAAACATCCAACAAAAAAGGAGTGGATAAGAAATTCAGGTGTCAGCAGCATATATAACAGAGACAGATGAATATCCGACATTGGGAAACAGTTTCACTTGACTAGCTCAAAGTCAAGGATAAAAAACGACCATTTTGCATGTTAATTCATGTTCCCGTAACAATTGTATATATTTTCATAACAATTTGTCCTACTTTTCTTTTTGAAAATGTCCTACTTTTTTGGAAAGCTCCAGTTGGAGGTGTGAACATACCTTATTCCATCATATCATGCTTACTGTATATGCAGTGAATACCTGGGTATAAAACTGGCCGACCTTTATATACTGGCATTATCTGTGGCCCCAATAGATAAAATTAAATTATTTTGAACCTTGATTAACCAGAACCTAGCTGTCAAACCATAGTTGACCTGGTGCCAAGCATGGTTGGTTTATACAGTTGACCTGGTGCCAAGCATGGTTGGTTTATACAGGTTTCACTGTATTATGCTATTCTTATACATTATGATTACATTGCACATTATTTTTCCGATTAAATCCATTTGGTGAATACATTGTTTATCAACCAATCAATTTCTTTTTTACTTTCAGCATTGACCAGTCGCTGTACTTTTAACAAAATGGGTTACAAACTTTGTGAAGCCCTGAAAAATAGGGGCCAGTGCCAACGAGCGTTTGTACAACGTAAATGCTGCAAGAGCTGTGGAATTGAATACTTTGAAATGTCCAGGCAGCATCATCCGAGAACATAGTCGTCATCACCATGGACACCCTGTTACAGCAGTCACCATGGAAACCATGATCGTTTAACAAAGTTGGTGTCATGGCGAAAACCATGGATAACGGCCATAGTGTTGGTGACATGATGACGGTATACCTCTGGGCTCTGGCATCAAGAGTTTTGATTGGCAGTTTGAACATAGATGGAGGATTTAATTGGTCTACCAAGTTATGACAGTTAAAGGCCAAATATGGCATAAAAATTTGTGCTCAACAAAAGTTTGACTTCAGTCTGTAACCCCTCAAACTGGCCATCTTGGTCAGCTGTTGAACATCATACTAGTTGTGATCATGACTGCAGAAAAACGTCTGATTGTGGTCAGTGCAGAAGCCTGGTAAATTGTTGTCTGCTTCATTGCTGGTGCATTGTGGGATATTGTCATTGAGCATGGTGATAGATAAGGACTAGCGGTGGATCATTCAAGCTCTCAAACACTGGTACATAATAATGTTAGTATATAAAGGGTAACAGGACTACATTTATGTGTGCCAAATTGTACAGTCCTTGTGTCTGTAGTGTGTTGTGTGGGTGGAACAAACCACCTTTCTTTCACGAATGTAAGAATTATCCAATTTCATTGGTTCCTCAACTTAGAGAAGATATCCTGTGATTTGTCATAATATTGATTGGTAAATTCTGATAAATGTAAAATTTGCCCTATAAGTATTTGCACAGGTGCCTGCTTAAGTCAACAAAGACGAGCCTGTCTATGCACTGACCCATGACTTCAGCTGTGGTTCATATAATATCAATTTGCCCTATCTATTAACCCAGGATGAAATTCTGAACTGGTGATAGCTGGCATATTTTCATATAATATTTGCCAAATTATACATTATTCTAAGCATACTGATGTCGTCTTGAGTTAACAGATAGGTCAAGGTGAATTTATACGAACCACAGCTGAAGTCTCAAGTCATCGCAGAGACAGGCTGTTCTTTGTTCTCTTTAGCGGCACTTAGTGAAGACCCACACAAATACCTTTAGTGCAAATGTAAGTTGAGTACTATAATGTAGTCTTATATGTATAGCTATTACATGTTCATGATTAATATGCCTGAGTGAACCTGTCTGTTATACCTCATAGAATAGAATTTCAAAGTATTACATTAGTTTCCATGATTATATGTTCCTTTGAATATATTACGGTGAAAAGTTGGCTGAAATATTCAGTCGACTTTATATCATTCACCAAATAATAGTACGATATTCCTCCCAAGTTTTGAGGTCCTCATACAATGTTTTAATTTATTTCAGCTCCATGATTTAATAGTAAAAACATGTATTTGTATGAAATTATGGCAGTCATTAATTAGACTTATAGTATACTACTTATGAAACCCATCGAGTAACCCATCGAATAGAAATTTCAATTGAGTGAAACCTGTGAATATCGTCAGTATCCAGGGTCCCAATACTTAAATTTAAAGTATTATGAGCCTTGATAAACCAGAACTCGGTGAAAACTGACACTGTAATCTGGTTCCTAGCATTGGCCAGTGTACATAGGTTTCACTGTACAAACACACTGCCAGCTCATATACCCATTAGGCTCTGGGAACTTGTTTTAATAATCAAATTTTAGCCTAGTTTTTTCCTGTTCTCGATTCCCACATTGAATCCCTTGAACTGTCTATTGTTATCATTGTTTTTTTCCTTCATGTTCACATGCCATGGAGGAGCAGAATTTAGCTCTGGATTTTCTTCTGCATACATATGTAGATAATATTTTCAGAAGAACATAGGTAATTTATTCTTTGTAGAAACGAACTTTTGAACCCATCAGCAATGCTGATATAACTTTACCCAGAGAATTTATGGTTGATACGTTTTGTTACATATTAACTGAAAGTATGCTATTCATAAAAAATGGCAGCCAATTACAGTTCAGTGAACTCAAGATGGGTTAATGAGAAACCTTTACAATTGTTCCATATATCAGCCTTCCATTATATGTATCTCCAGGCCTCGAAAATTGGTTCATTGACGTAACCGAAAAATCGGTTACGGTAAATTTGGCTTGCGTAACCTATTGTTCGGTTACGATGTTAATTTTTACGTAACCAACTGGTTTCGCAAAACGGTCACGTAATTACAACAGTGTACCGTCAACGAGTGAAAAAAAGACTGTCCCACAGCACGTGGGCAGCGACTGAACAGACAAATGAGTTAACATACGGGAATGTGATTGCACACGTAAATCGCTTCCACCATTCATGGTTGGCTATTGTGAGTCTGGCTGTATAATTCATTCGCCATTTCCTTGTTATTCCATTAAAATCCTGATTGAAAAGAGAAGTTGAACACGCCGCCTGCAAATTTAGAGATGGCGGAAGTGACAACGAGTGTTAACTGCAAGCTCCGCGCTCCGAGATAATTCCTCCACGAGGAGCTCCGCATGCCACCTCTGCTGCTAGCTCTGTGAAGAGCGCCCCACGGAGCAACAACATTGGAGCGAGGAGGCTTGCGGGTAACCCTTCCAACTCGTTCAAGTTTGATAAAGCTGTTTCCTGGCCGCTATTGGTTTATAACATAATAGTATGCCGGCCCTGAACCCAGGATAGACAAAACAGTCTGCGCAAGCTGACAGACAGATGCCTGCCACGTGGTTGTCTACAAAATCAATACAGACAGGGTCGAGTTTGCGACTTGGTTTCGCTTTTAAAACATGCTGAAAGACACACGTCATGTGGTTAAAGTTTGCACAGTGGACAGACAGAAGAGGTTGGGACTTTTGTTACCAGAACATTTGTCCAAGAAGTGCATTCACGTAACCGATTTTTCGTTCTGGCCATTTCAGATTTGCGTAACCGACACGCGAACGATCGTTTCGTTCGCGCCAAATTTCGAGGCCTGTATCTCGCATATGGTAATTCCTCGAATAATTCAATGAAGCATAAAAACAGAGGCTGATAAAATTTATTAGAACAGAAAATGGTCCAAAATCATGCAGATAATGATTGATTGAATTTTGTTCACAAAATTGAGGTTGATTGAATTTTATTAGGTTGATTGATGGGATTTAAGTTCTTCCAGGGCACCATCATGCTTTCAGGCAAATGAAAGGTTTTCTATGTTAATGGCTTGTTCCATCCTTCGGGATGGCAGAACTCAGCTGATCATTGAGATGATCAGATACAGGTGAAGTTGATTGTAACTATACCACAACACTGGTTGGTTTGCATAACCAGAGCTTCGTAGCTGTAATGCCCAGGGCTAAAAGCATGGCTGCAAACTCAGAGCTGATGTGAAGTTTGCATGTTAAAGGATGATTTTCATTAACACAAATAGTATTACTGATTTTGACAATCAATACATAGGTCTACAATATCAGCATTTTCTGTTTTATGAAGAAGAGTATTACCTGAACATTTTGGTAATTATTGTATGAAGATTAACAAAAGAAAGTACTTGCAGCTATAGTTTGATACAGGTATGTTATTCCATTGATTTACAATAATTATTCTAATTAGCACCGTAATATTCACACCAATTATGGATATCCAAATATGGCCTTGATTCCTCACCAATTCACAGGCATCGAAATACAGCTATATTTGCCTCCAATTAGGGATGCTCAAACGATCGAAGCTTTGATTTCCCTGCCAGCACTGGGTGTTGAATACAGTTCTTTTTCCCCATCAATTATGGGTGTCCGAGTAGAGCTCCGAGCTAACCATTATGAGTATACCCAAATGAAGCTCAATGGATTAATTAATTGATTATTGATTCCCAAAGAATGATGATTTCAACTACCAGTAGATGAATGGATGCTCACATACATGTACAGCTCCTGATGGATGCTCACATACATGTACAGCTCCGGATGAGGGTAGAGAGAACCACCTCTCTAATATGGACATAAAAAAGGATGTGTTTGCCCAATAAATTCCACAATATATCGAACTAAGAGACATTTGCCACAGGCACACATGGACATCTATCTGCATCGGATGTTATTAATAAAATCTAATTTGCATAATAATAGGCATGTTTTGTTCTGTATTAGAATTAGATTATGCACACTTTCATTGGAAAATTACTGTTAGGACATGTAACAATATATAAGGTACATGTACATGTAAGTCACCTCAAAGATTTTCGTGCATTATGATGAACTCAGCAAAAGTGACCTTTTTTACCTCAATTTTAGAGAGGTCTGTCTAACCTGTTGATTCCTCAACAAGTATCGGCAAGTTCGACTGTACTGGTACATCAAAGTTACTAGAGTCGAGTAAGATCACCCGACTATTATAAAGCTTCACACATTCGAACGATTTTAGACTCCTCCTGTCGGCAAAACTTGAACAACATATAATTTATTGAAACTCAGATCTTCCACCAATTATTGATGCCTAAATAATGCTCTGAAGTCCATGCAAAGACCACTCTCGATCTCCCACCAATTATGGGTGCTCAATTAGAGCTGTTCTTGACAAAGCGTTACAGATCTAACTGTCTATTAAACGATTTCTATTGTATTAGGGATCGTTTTATTTCTCAAGTATTTGAACCTTAAAAATTCAGAATATTCTTGCCACAAGAGCAGGATTGGTTCATTTCTTTTATATTATGAGTTTTCTTATGCTCAAATATTCTACATTTCAATAAGCCACATCATAATCCCAGAAGTTTCGCATATTACCGCATATGCCAACAACGCCAGGGTATTTTGTCGGAGTGTCAGTTCAACAGTCGCACAATAAATGTTGGTGGCTTTGCTGGCTCTTGTGAAAAAATGCATGTTCGTGAACCTGCCCCTCAGTCTCTCGTCTGGCATGAATATGCAGTAATATGCGGTACTTCTGCGATTACGATGCGGATTATTGTTAGAAAATGTATTTTGTGAAGCCTATTTCAATCTTGCAGTTGTCTCTGGTAATCCTGAACAGAGCTTACGATAAGGCCTAAAATCATTCAGTCACATAAAAACACAGTTCTGAAGGCAATTCCAGAAAATACTATTGCGCAAAATTGTTCACAATTGGATTGCTCTACAAGATGTTGGTAAAAGAAAATATCTTTCATTTAATCAACCTTTTGTACATTATTGAGAGAACAAAGAAGAGCCTGTCTGTGCTGCGACCCATGACTTCAGCTGATCAGCTACTGCTTCATATAATATCAGTTTGCTCTATCTTTTAACCCAGGAGACTATTTTCAACTGGTGATAGCTGGCATATTCTCATGTGCTATTTGCCAAACTATACATTATTCCAAGTAAAATGGCAATTTCTTAGAATACAGGTAAAATAGAGAATATACATGTAGATATGATATTGTGTCAGTTACCACTGGTTTAAAATAATCTTTCAGGTTAAAAGATGGGTCAAAGTGCAAATATGAGCCAGTAGCTGATTAACTGAGGTCGCAATCAGTGCACAGACCGACTCTTCTTTAATCTCTCAATAGTGTGCGAAAGGCAGCTTATTAGAGAACTTCTAGTATCAAATGTTAGAAGTACATGTATTCTAAGTGAAATATACCTTATTGTTGGCTCAGTTTGCTTTCAAATTCAAGAGTTTATATACACAATCAAATGCTCCGAGTTCGTAAATATTTAGTTTTATTTTCCAGTATTTCATTTTGTACAAACATTTCAACAGCTTATTGAACAAAACCCCAAGTCTCCTGTAGTTATACACTCCTAGAACATTTACTATTATATGGAACCACATTGGAGACTTCTGCTACAAAGTTCAGACACCAAATTTATGAATATATATATAGAATCAAAATAGTAAAAATGGTTATATTTGGTTTTGTGAGGGAGCATTTTGGTTCTGTATATTATTCTTGTTATGATTGGAAAGAACGAAACATTCTAGAAGTGTATCAGCAGATAATTCTGTATTAGGAACATGCATGTGAAATATGCATCTATAGTTTAAGATAATTGTATTTGTGAGTGCCTTGCATAATCTGCCAATGTACCAATTAATTAATTGACCTCTGACCAGTACATGTAGCTCGTATAATGTCTCGCATCTGTATGATTGTAAACTGCCCAGAAAATAAGCAACATTGCAGACTGCATTCACATGCTGCGTTCCTTGGCTGTAGTATATGCTCCGCATCCAGAAGATCTGTATCGCATGGATTAAAACTCTATGACATTTATGCTATGCCCTGTTAACTACCTCATCACTCTGTCTAATTGCCACCAAGCATGCTGCATGGTGAAGTCTGACTCTATGATAATAACCAGTCACATTTATCAGGACATGCAGGAGGGCATGATTTTTGCACACTACCTATCTTCTAGAAATAGGGAGATATTTGTGTTACAGTCAACGCAGGTGATTAAAAATTTGCAGTGGCTATTATATTGAGCGAAGGCTCGAAGCTTACTATTATCCAATATTTGTAGGTTAACAATGAGGGCATTATGGGAGAATTCGAAATTGAAAACAATGTATTGTGAAGCTATGATGATGCAAAGATGTTTACATAGTAATTTAGGAAATCTTGACATTGAAGGGTTGGCTTATCTCATCCTCACGTACCAGTGTATCGATCGATCTGTTAGGATCGATACACTAGCTTGGTTAGTACCCATACCAGTTCTGGATAAAAATAGGTCAAGGGGTTTCCTCTAAATCAAACCAATCAGTGAATGTGCTAAGCTAGTTGATTATGCCAATCCGCTGCGAGGTAGGAGATGACTGGTTTGGATTTCATTGCGGGCCAAAGTGCTTTGATGTCGGGATGAAATTAACATTGGAAGTCAAAGGACAAACCGCATGCTTGGGTTACCGACATGCTAATTCAAAACAAGCGCGTAGGATGAAATGTACGAAATTGTATAACAGAGGCATCGGCTCAATAACTCATTCGAATCACCAAAAAAGTCCAGGTAAACCCTCTGCGAGGATTTAGGATTCACCTGGACTTGTGAGGATGGATTTATCTGTGATGTGGTCGGTGACATTGAAGGGTTGGCTGGATTTATCTGTGATGTGGTTGTTAAAAGCTCTAAAAACTCAATAACAATATCAGCATTTGATCACCTCACAGATTTTGTTTCAATTCTGTTTATTAATTAACTCTAATTAATCACCTTCTGAATGTAGAATAGAGAGAGAGAATTAAGGTTTAACGTCGCGTAAACTACATTGATAAGGTCCATCTGTTCTACCATGGTGGTCAGTTTTCATTCTAATACTTTTGATCGCCCTGATATTTTGGGATGAGATATTGCCATTCCTGTGAGTAAATTATTACAGTGTTTACTGTAAAAGAGTTTTCCTTGGATTAGGGGGTTTTGTTACCTTTTGTTTACTGGAATTCACCTGATCTATCCCACAAAAGTGGCATTCATAGACAAATGACCACTCATATCGATTGACGGAAACCTGAAATCTCAATCCACGTTATTTCTTACATTCTCTCATTTATATGAAAATAATTCATATAAAAAATGACATGGTCAAATTATATTTCTTTGGATATTCTTTTTTTTGCGAGTAGTACTTCTGTATAACCCTGTTATTTAGTGGGCTTTACCATCAACTGTTTTGCATTTGAAAGGTAATGAAACCTCTTAAGTGAATTATTGATTACTCTAATAGCTACATTCTGTGATTATTTGACAAAATATAACTTCTGTTTGTTACATTATTCATTACAGGTTACACAGTTTAGCATCCAAAAATAGCTATATTTACTCTTGAGGTCATAGTAGTTTTCTTCGCTGTAAAACAGTGATCTCTCCAATAATTGGCCTTCCAAACTAAATTTGAAATCTTGTGCACCTCTGTTAGTAATAATCCAAAAAATAATATTAAAAACTGGATTCTAGTTGTAGGTACTCTTCTGTTGTCTTCCTTCCTGTCCGAGGGAAGGGTGTGTATGTCATATGATTATGTTTAAAAATAATAATTGTGTATAATTATATCCCAAAACTAACTGAAAAGGTGATATTGCAAACCGGTAGAATGACCCTAGTATATATCTGAACGTGCTAAATTGATAAAGAATTTTCATATAGTTTTCGAGAGCGATGTAGCACAGTTTGCATTCTATAAATAATGTAATGATAGAGCATGATTATTAGTCATTTAGCCATAGCTAACTTGTGCCATATTTATGTTGAACATGTTGTGCAGATGAGAAAATAATTTCAAATCATATATACTTTACGAAGTGGTTAATATTTACATTGCAACTTGTACTTTATTGATGTTGCCGGTGTAAGGCCGGTACTACTATAGAGAGAGAGAGAGAATTAGGGTTTAACGTCGCATTCAGCATACTACTATAGAACACATGCTGCGACATTATTCATGTCGCAATCAATTCTTATGTAAGGTCCATACATAGTTGTGATAATGGCGAATAAAAAAATCTTCTAAGTTATCTGATTTTATGTTTCGTCATTTTAATCTACTGCTTAATAGCTACAAGTATATAATAGATACCATTTTCTATTCTTGAGAAAACCACAAATTGTTGAGAAGGATTTGGAAACCTTGATGAAACTTAGACGGACCTAACCTCGCATCGTCTGTAGGATGATTGCCACATTTGGGTAGTAATTTCCCATGCTTTATGCAGTAAAACTTTGATGCAAGAAAACATGGCCATTGAGAGATGCTGAATCTCCAAGGAGAGTGGGGGAGGGTGGGTGGGAGGAATGCTTATTGAGAGGATATCCTGGTTATTGACAGGATGAGGAGTGTGAGAGGAATGGTTATTTGGGGGATAATAGGTTGAAAAGAAGGGTTATTGACGGAATAGGTGGTTGAGTTGAGTGGAATGGTTATTGAGTAACCTGTGGTTATTGACAGGAGAGTATATATATATAACCATTCTGTTTACTGAGAAAAGATAGTCAATATCAATACATGCTTTTCCTGTCCATATCTCTGTGACTTTGATGGACCACTTCGTAGCTTACATGGAAGAAGCTTAGTATCTTGCAGATGTGCCCGGTTATTTTTTACCCACTTCCATGACCATTTATTGTCGACATCAACATACCGGTATGCTACATTATATTTCTGCTCTATCTTCATTATTAAATGACAAATACGTTTTTATAGTGCACGCTTATTATCCTATAGGTGTGCACTGACAATTTTGTTATCAGTTTGATGGTTTTCCTCAGAGTTATACCCCACATTGGAGTGGCTGCCTGATAAATTCCCCACATGTATGGAACTAGTGGCGCAAACATCGCTGTATCGCGCAGCATGCCCCGCAACATGTGCAGTCGATTTTAGCTGTGAATGATAGGTGATGGGCTTTGTCCTGCAAATCCCTACTTGCGGTCGGTAATTGGAAAGGTACAGGGTGAAGTGTCCCACAATATCCCCACATGTGAGGTTGTCATCAAGCAGGATGACCAGCAATATCCCAACATAAAAATGTGGGAACTTACAGCTCAGACATTACAGGTCAGCTTTTCTGGGTATTCTTGCATTTACGAGGAATACCCCATGTTGAGGCGTTTTCTCCATCAGTCCTCGCTGCTCATTCATTAACAACAGATGAGTTATTTGTTTGAGCTGATCTGTCATCAAAGCTCCCGAGTTAGCGTATCTTATCTCTCTTAAGCCGGTGCTAGTGACTGTGTGGATACTTCATAGTCTCCACATGAACAGCTACAATAAAAGCGCGGATGAGATACTAGGGTTACGTCCGAGAATCCACCATAATTTCGGGTCTGAATGTGAGGTGCTGAGGGAAGCTTTCCTGTGGAATCCTATTGTTGCGTTTTAGTCCCCAGACATTAATTTTTCCCACTTCTTGCATATTGCTCCAATTTATTACCTGTTTTTAGCAGGATTCTGCTGTTGGACTGTTAGACAAATATATGTAGGTTTATTGTTTGGGTGGAAAAATTAAGCTGTTCGAAGTCGGGCATTACAGGTTAGCTTTTCTGGGTTTTCTTGCATTTACTAGAGTTACCCCATGTTGAGGCGTTTACTCCATTAGACGTTCTCGATGCTCATCCATTAACAGGTACGGCTTATAGCGTTGGACACACCGGTTCTCGTCAGATCACCGAAGTTAAGCAACGTTAAGCTCGGTCAATACTTGGATGGGTGACCGGGTGCTGTACAGGCTGGGCTGATCAATGTCCAGGGTAATAGGAACTGTGAGCACTCTCGTGTCCCGGCACATGTAGGCACCGTCGTGATATGACTGAAACAATGTGGAAAACGACGTTGAACCCTACTACTCACTGACTCGTCCATTAACATCAGATGAGTTACTTGTTTGAGCTGATCTGTCATCACAGCTCTCGAGCGAGCTTATCTAATTCCGCTTGAGCCGGTGCTTGGAGCCATGTGGATAGTTCATATTCTCTACATGAACAGCTGCAATAAAAGCGCGGCTGAGATACTAAGGCTACATACTAGTAGTTGTTCTCTCACTGGTCTACATCATGGCGTCAAGGCATTATGCTAGGGCGTTAAGGCATTGATGGGCGTCCCCGCATTTCGATAAATTAGTGGTAATACCATGGAATATCTATAAAATCAGAGCTTCAGGGCTAATTCACCAGGGCGTGGAAGCATTAAGCTTGGCGTTGGCAGCCGTTGCTACAAGCGGACACCTCACACGATGCATTCGGACCACGAATGGTTCATCTCTACCCCAAACACCTTGCTTCACACCCTCAAAATGCGCACTTTGGCTACTACTCCTACTGATGACGTCACCAATGACATCAAAGATGACATGGACATCCCTCATGGTCTATACCACGTGATGCAAAGATGTTTACCTAATAATTAGGAAATCTTGACATGGAAGGGTTGGCTGGATTTATCTGTGATGTGGTCGGTAAAAGCTCTAATAATTCAATAACAATATCAACATTTGATCACCTCACAGATTTTGTTTCAATTATGTTTATTAATTAAATCTAATTAATCACCTCCTGAATGTAGATGTGAGAGAGAGAATTAAGGTTTAACGTCGCGTAAACTACACTGATAAGGTCCATCTGTTCTACGATGTGGTCAGTTTTCATTCTAATAATTTTGATCGCTCTGATATTTTGAGATAAGATATTGCAATTCCTGTGATTAAATTATTACATTGTTTACTGTAAAAAAGTTTTCCTTGGATTAAGGGGTTTTGTTACCTTTTGTTTACTGGAATTCACCTGATATCCCACAAAAGTGACATTTATAGACAAATGACCATTCATATGGATTGACTGAATCCTGAAATCTCATTGAAATCCATGTTATTTCTTACATTCTCATTCATATGAAAATAATTTATATAAAAAACTACATTTTAAAATTATATTTCTTTGGATATGCTTGTTTTGCGAGTAGTACTTCAGTATAAGCCTGTCATTTAGTGGGCTTTACCATCAACTGTTTTGCATTTGAAAGGTAATGAAACCGCTCAAGTGAATTATTGATTACTCTAATAGCTACATTCTGTGATTATTTGATCAAATATAACTTCTGTTTGTTACATTATTCATTACAGGTTACACAGTTTAGCATCCAAAAATAGCTATATTTACTCTTGAGGTCATAGTAGTTTTCTTCGCTGTAAAACAGTGATCTCTCCAATAATTGGCCTTCCAAACTAAATTTGAAATCTTGTCCACCTCTGTTAGTAATAATCCAAAAAATAATATTAAAAACTGGATTCTAGTTGTAGGTACTCTTCTGTTGTCTTCCTTTCTGTCCGAGGGAAGGGTGTGTATGTCATATGATTATGTTTAAAAATAATAATTGTGTATAATTATATCCCAAAACTAACTGAAAAGGTGATATTGCAAACCGGTAGAATGATCCTAGTGTAGATCTAAACGTTTTTCTTTATTCACAGCCGTCTATAATCATCGCATCTACTGTGAGAAATGAGACTTTGATTAGTTCATAAAAAAAACCAACAGGAATGTATTGAAAAAGGCGGCCGAAAACGGCTCGTTGCGGTTTTGCTTGGGCGGCTGGGTTTTGTCAGAGTTCTCTCCCTTGAAAGCGATCTCCGACTAATAGTTTCATTTCATCGACAGGTTCATTTTGGCGAAATTTTGGCATTATTCAGTACATCTGGCCTATTTTATCATTGTTTCGGATGGCATGACCCTTATACACACATACTAGCTTCATTTGGGTACATATTGTCTTCATTTGGGTACATATTGCCTTCATTTGGGTAAAATGACTTACATTTGGGTTCATTTGGGTAATTCTATGGACCGGTTTGTTACATTATTCATTACAGGTTACAGAGTTTGGCATCCAAAAATAGCTATATTTTCTCTTGAGATCGTAGTGCAATAGGAACTGTGAGCACTCTCGTGTCCCGGCACATGTAGACACCGTCGTGATATGACTGAAACAATGTTGAAAACGACGTTGAACCCAGCTACTCACGGACTCGTCCATTAACATCAGATGAGTTACTTGTTTGAGCTGGTCTGTCATCACAACTCCCGAGCTAGCTTATCTAATTCCGTTTGAGCCGGTGCTTGGAACCGTGTGGATAGTTCATATTCTCCACATGAACAGCTGCAATAAAAGCGTGGCTGAGATACTAAGGCTTTATAGTAGCTGTTCTCTCACCGGTCTACATCATGGCGTCAAGGCGTTATGCTAGGCCGTTAAGGCGTTAAGACGTTGGTGGGCATCGCGATAAATTAGTGGCAATACCATGGAATATCTATCAAATCAGAGCTTCAGGGCTAATTCACCAGGGCGTGTAAGCATTAAGCTTGGCGCTGGCAGCCATTGCTACAAGCTGGCACCTCACACGATGCATTCGGACCACGAATGGTTCATCTCTACCCCAAACACCTTCCTTCACACCCCCAAAATGCCCACTTTGGCTACTACTCCTAATGATGACCTCACCCATGACATCAAAGATGACATGGACATCCCTCATGGTCTATACCACGTGAGCTTCAAAATGACACCTAACGCGGTCCGTTTGGACCACGGATGGTCCCTCAATCGCTCAAACACACCCTAATGCACCACCAAAATGACCATTTATTGCTCAAATCTTCACCTGCTATCAATGTATGCCATATTCCCTCCATTTGGAGGTCTCCTGCAAAGAAATTATCTCCCTTGATCGTCACGCCGGCCGGAAGGTTTATCTGTATGAGACGAGGATGCTGTTGAGGCAGAGCGTCGTAGGTGATCCCCATCCTCCGAGTTTGAATCTGTGTTGACGGAAGAATGGGATCGTCCCATATCACGGGCCTCCAGTGATGAAACAACTGCAACCGCAGGAAGCTGTGCTGTCGGAAGGTGACTATGTTCCTTGACCAGGCTTGACTTTGAAGGCACTTTAGAAGGTAGAGACTGATCTTTGGGTCCGTATCCGCATCCGGAGGGCCGATCCTTAAGGCCGTGTTCGTCTCTGGATACCGCTAGGTGGCGTGTTCTCCGCGCATGCCCTTCTTCGTTTTCCTTTGCAGTCTTGGTAGCAAGACCTGTTTTGAGAGAGCTCCTGTAAACAGTAACTTTTGGTTGTTATAGACGCACCCTAGGGTTATTTTTTTCTCCCGTAATATCATCATGGCTAACGTAGTCACCCAAACTATAAAGAATAGTAAAAGATGTGAATCATGTCGTCAGTTTTGGCCAGTTAAAGACTTGCATTTGTTTTGTTTCAAGTGCAGAGCACAGGTATGTTATCGGCAAGTGACATGCCGCGAATGTGCAGACTGGGACGACGTGACCTGGCATAACTACGCTAAGGCCCGGCGCAGCCAGCTCCTGAGAGCGGCCGCTGACCTAAAAAAGAGTCCAGCTGAGAAACAACAAGCTACTCAGGCCCTCTTCAACGACTTGGCTGTGAATGAAGATTTTCTTTCACCGACTGCAAGCCCGTATATCCAGCCTAGCGGCACAGTCCTGCAGCCGGTGGAATCTTCGCAAGTCACTCAAGATACAGTACAGACCTGTGGGGACGGACGGGACCCATCACGGACTCAAGGCACGGCTCCCCGGTCCAGTTCAAGCTCCCCAGAAAAGACACAGTCACCGACTCGGCCCCGGAGCCCCGCTACAGGCACGGACCGGGGACAGACCTCGCATAACAGTTCCCGTTCATCCAAGTCTCCGCAAGTCAAAAAGAAGGACAGGTCTACTAGACGGGACCTGGCGAAGAGCCGTACCCCGGAGCCGCACCTCGGAACAGTGGACAAGTCGACAGTCCGGAGCACAGATCGGGACCATCACTCGGAGAAGTCTAAGACACGGACTCGGACTCCGGAGCGGGACCTCGGCACCAGCACGGCACGGCCCCACACAACACATCGGGACTCCGACTCCAGACCAACACACCGGGACCACGGCCCCGGAACCTCACGGCCTTATGTAGAACACCGAGATCCCGATAAGCCACGGACCTACATGGAGCACCAGGACCCCGAGAAGTCACAGCCCCATACAGAGCGCCGGGACTCCGACTCCAGAGCACCTCGGACCCGACCATCGGATCGAGAGGTTTCTTCCAGGGACAAGGCTAGAGTCCGGAGCAGAGGACGGCACGGACTTATCCAGAACGCCGGGAGTCTACGTCTAGAAGTCGCGGACCTATACGGAACGGACTCATCCAGAACGCCTGGAGTCAGCTTCTGAGACGGCTCGGACCCGTGCATCGGAACCGGAACCCGACACCACAGCAAGGAGATCCCGAAGACGGAGCCGTATCCCGGAGTGGAATCGGGATTTCAACTTTGACCGTCGACAGTGGGAAAGGCGTAGAGACCGCCCTCGGCGCCGGAGTCAACACCTGGTGCAGGTTATCGGGATTACCGCGGTAGAGACCGCACTCCCGAACGATTCTACCCTCGACGTTACAGAAGCCGTTCCCCGGATCCCCGTCAACACGCACGCCGTACCTCGGATGTATCCAGGGACCCCACGGATTACGATGAACGAAGATCAACAGACCATCATCGTCGTTCTTCGTCAAGGACCAGAGAGGACCGGAAGCCCCGCAAGCCGGACCGCCAGGACTCTCGGGTACAGTCAAAACCTAAACCGGTATCCAGAGACGAACACGGCCTTAAGGATCGGCCCTCCGGATGCGGATACGGACCCAAAGATCAGTCTCTACCTTCTAAAGTGCCTTCAAAGTCAAGCCTGGTCAAGGAACATAGTCACCTTCCGGCAGCACAGCTTCCTGCGGTTGCAGTTGTTCCATCGCTGGAGGCCCGTGATATGGGACGATCCCATTCTTCCGTCAACACAGATTCAAACTCGGAGGATGAGGATGACCTACGACGCTCTGCCTCAACAGCATCCTCGTCTCATACAGATAAACCTTCCGGCCGGGAGGCGGAATCAGAGGAGAAGGACAAGGAGAAGCTACCGTTTAAGGCCAGGATGACGGCAGTGTATGCGCTAGTCCCGGAAATGCCCAGACGCGTTGATGGTGAGGAGAAACAGTCTGATGATCCTCCCCGGAAACGGAGAAGACTTACAGCGGCATCCCATTATGGACTGGACAAGCCTTCTGAAGAGGACGTTGCGGTGACGTGTGCACCATCGCCGGAGTCAATCAGATTGAACGACGTGCTGGATCGACAGTTGGGGACTTCGTCTTCTCTCCAGAAACCCGGTCCTTTCAAGACCTACGTTCTTCATGGAGACAACCTGCCTTTCAAGCCTCCAAAGTCCGACCCGGATCTGGACAGACTGTTGAATTTCACCAAGACGCCAGCAGTTGTACTTCAACAGAAACAAGCCTGTGCGGTGGAAGACAAGATGCTGACGCAACATAGGATTACGTCATACACCGACTGGTTCCTTACGGCGATGTCAAAGGTGATTCAAGATCCAGACGTGAAGCACAAGGATGGATCCCTGACCTTCTCCCGATCTGAGATTGACTTCCTTATCGCCCTCATCGACTCTCTGAACAAGTCCAACGCCCATGTAATGGAGACGGGTGCCTTCACTTATGCTACTATGGTGCATTACAACACATATAAGGGAAGTGGGAAGAGGTGCCGACATACTGACTGCGTCACATGACTTCACAGAATAGTCTTCTGGTTAACCTATTCTAAAGCACATACCAAGAATCTAACGATGTTGCTTTTATTGTACCTGTTCATGTGGCAACGTGGATGATATGACCACACGGCCCCTAGCACCGGCATAAGCGGCATTAGATACAAATCTAGAGAGCTATGATGGAAATGCTCTGACAACTCGTATACTGGTAATTGGTGAGCTGTTTCGCTGTGACAACTCGTACATTGGAGATTGGTGAGCTGTATCGTCGTCAGATGTAAATGACGGCATTTAACACAAAAGACTAGTCTGTAAGGCCCGATGTCGACCCAGCATCCGACGGGCGGGATATCTGAAACACCCCAAGTCGGAAGTGTTGGAGTCGGTCAAGAAAGAGTTGGCACAACAACCCCTGTCGTCCAAGTACCTTTTCAACAAGGCCATTTCCACAGTCATGCCTACTGTTAATGATGAAAAGACTTCCCGGATCATCGGGGCCCTGGCTCAATGCTCCTCCGGAAAAGGCAAAGGCAAGGGCAAGGGCATGTCGAGCGGAGGAGGTCGCACCAGACAGTCTTCCCGCCAGGACTCGGGCAACTTACCCAGGCAAGACAACCAGTCTACTTTTCGCCCTTACGGAAAAGGACAGTTTCATGGCAAAGGAGGGAAGTCTTCCGACCGGGACAAAGGGAAGCCCGACCGTCGGAACTGACGGTCCTCAGCCTCATCTTCTAATCACCAATCATCCTTTCATCCTTCCCAAGTTTCAAGTCTTCATTCATCCGGTTGTAGGCGGACGTCTACAGATCTTCTGGCGGAACTGGAAGCTTATTACAGACGACAGGTGGGTCACCAGATCACTCAGAGATGGAGTTTTCCTCATGTTTCTCGGGTATCCCAAACTCATCACCAGACCCAAGTCATCACTCCTTCCAGTTCGTCCGGAACATGTGCAGACCTTAGTGGAATCCGTGCAAGTTTTATTGGACAATGGCGCCGTCCGAGAGTTACCCGTGGAAGAAGAAAGTGCGGGGTTTTACAGTCCTGTCTTCCTCGTTCCCAAGAAAGGTACAGACCAACTCCGCATGATCATAGACCTGCGGCGCCACCTCCACATTTCAAGATGACATCAGTCTCATCATTACGGTCCCACCTACAACCGGAGGACTGGATAGCTTCCAGCGACCTCCAGGACGCCTATCTTCATGTTCCCATACATCAGCATCATCGTCGGTATCTCCGATTCATCATCGCTGGGAGACGATTCGAGTGGCAGGTTCTACCGTTCGGCATCTCAATCGCTCCTTGGTGCTTCACAAGAATCACATCACCAGTCATGGCGTTCTTTCACCTGAGAGGTATAAACATAGAGGCCTATATCGACGACATCCTTGTTTGGGGGTCAAAGAAGTCGGTACTCAAGTCCCAGATACAGTTCATCATCCAAGTTCTCAAGTATCTCGGATTCATACCACATCCAACGAAGTCGGAACTCGAGCCCGCTCAGAGACGACAATACATCGGGGCAGTATTCGACACACAGAAACAGATAGTCCTGCCCCCAGAAGATCGTTGGACGAAAATTCAGCTCATTATCCAAAGATTTTTATCATCCCAGTCACAGCCCTTACGTCTTTGGCAAAGCCTGATGGGATTATTGACATCCACTCAAGACCTGACGCAGTACGGACGACTTCAGTTACGACCACTACAGTTCCATCTGCAGCCGTACCTGCGAGCTTCGGCCATCAATCCCCAGGTCCCGGTTTCTCAGCATCTGCATCAGTTCCTGGGATGGTGGCAGTCCAGGGGAAACGTGATGTCCGGGATTCCACTCCGTTGGACACAGCCGGACATGAACCTCTTTTTCGACGCATCACTGACAGGCTGGGGAGCTCACCTGGGAGACTTAAAGATATCCGGCAGGTGGTCTCCACAACAGAAAACACAGCACATCAATGTACTGGAAATGGCGGCAGTGAACATGGCAGTCGCCCACTGGAATTCTCAGCTGTTCGGCAAGTCACTCCTGGTCGCCACAGACAACACGACAGTAGTGAGCTACATCAACAAGTTGGGGGGGGACGAAGTCCCGGTTGTTGTTCCAGGAGACGTGGACACTCTTCACCTGGGCACAGACTCATCGATGCCAGATCCGAGCACGGCACGTACCCGGACACTTGAACGTCGTTGCAGACAGTCTTTCACGACCGGACAAAGTCTTACAGACGGAGTGGCATCTCCATACAGAGGCTTTCCGTCAGGTGGCATCGATCTGGGAACAGCCCCTAGTAGACCTATTTGCGACAAGGGACAACGCTCAGCTACCGATCTTCGTCAGTCCGATTCTCGACCCACAAGCCTGGGCAGTCGACGCGATGTCTATCAGCTGGGACAACCTGATCGCCAACGCATTTCCACCGATAGCGCTTATACAGGCAGTCTTGACCAAGATTACAGAGCACAACTGCCTTATCCTGCTCGTAGTACCGTGGTGGCCGCATCGCCCGTGGTTCCCGTCATTAGTCCGACTTCTGACCGACATGCTCGTCAGCTGCCCCCATGGCACCGACTACTAGACCAGCGACACGGCATACTGCACCACGATCCACAGTGGCTCAACCTTCACGTCTGCAGACTATCAGGGGCTCCCTCGCAGACCAAGGCTTTTCAAGACCTGTTACAGAGGCGATGGCGACAGCAAACAGATCATCCACCTCTCAACTGTACCAATGCAAGTGGTCTTACTTCTGTACTTGGTGTGGGACCAGAGACATCGATCCCAACACTGCCTCTATTCCAATAATAGCTGATTTCCTATTACATCTACATCAAGATAAGGAATTCAAGCCAAGCACCATAGAGGGATACCGTTCAGCACTATCCAGAGTCCTAAAGTTGACCTCAGGAATCGACATCGGACAGGATTCTAACATCTCGGCTCTTCTCCAGTCTTTCGCCTTACAGTCTCGCCGGACACGACAATTACTACCAAAATGGGACCTAGGAGTGGTGCTGAGTGCTTTTCTACGCCCACCATTTGAACTGTTACAATCGGCTACAATCAAGGCCCTGTCCTACAAGACAGTCTTCCTAACAGCGTTCGCTCTAGCCACTAGAGTATCGGAGCTTCACGCATTGGAGCGCAGTTCCCTGACATGGACCGCAGGTTGGAAAACCATATCTTTTCGCCCGATCCCGGAATTCATCGCCAAGAATGAATCCACACGTCAGGGACCATGTGCCCAGAGACTATATCAGATCCCAGCACTTACAGACTTCGTGGGTCCGCTGGAAGATGACAGACTCTTATGTCCAGTTAGAGCCCTACGATGCTATTTACAGAGGACAGACCCTACTAGAGGCTCCAGACGTCTCCTGTTTTATCTCTACAGCCAGGAGCATCTGCGGACATTACTAAGAACACAATTGCAGCCTGGCTGAGGAAGACAATACACTGGACCTATCAACTCGCCATCGATGCTCCTCCCCTTTTGTCAAAGGCATCATCTCACGAAATTAGAGCTATTGCGACGTCCTGGCCGCTTTGGAAAAACTTGTCACTGGACGATATCGTCCACGCCTGTGCCTGGACGGTCAACTCAACCTTCGCTGACTTCTATCTTAGAGACATGTCTGTACAAACAGATAGGGTGACTACGTTGGGCCCCTCAGCTGCAGCCCAGCGTATAGTCCACTAGTTCTATCAAGAAAAAGAAGGGGGGGGGGGGCGCCGCTCAAGCAAGCAAGATCCCGACAATTCGGTAAGTATAGAAGCAGACCATGTCAGAGACGAAGGGACTTCAAGGCATCACGATGGCATCTGGTTATCTGGCTAAGTATACGAGCAAATGGTCGGTGCAATATCCACCTCTCGCCGTATTACTTGTAATTCCTTGAACTCCCTACGCCTCTATACGACACGGGAATTATCAGGATATTACTAGGCATATCAGACTTAGAAAATCAGAACAAGGCGTGCTCCGCTCAACCCAAAGACAAGACGCAAGACCGGCTACCCAACCTCCTCTGTTGGGAGTCTGGCATACATTGATAGCAGGTGAAGATTTGAGCAATAAATATGAAACATTTAAAAACAATGTTGGTATTTATTATCAAATCAAACCTGCTATCAATCTTGACTTGCCCAAGCCATCCTCCCCACTTTGCTACGGCCTTGACTCAAAACACGTCTTGCACAGCATGGGAAAAAGAGGAAGGGCATGCGCGGAGAACACGCCACCTAGCGGATGATCGACGAGACAATCAAGGGAGATAATTTCTTTGCAGGAGACCTCCAAATGGAGGGAATATGGCATACATTGATAGCAGGTTTGATTTGATAATAAATACCAACATTGTTTTTAAATGTTTCATACTTTACTTACTACATCCCAACTGCACATGTGCAGATTGAGGCAACTCCCAATAAAAAACATGCCAGTCTGACTCTTCCCAACGGGAGCTTCACACTGATATTCTACACGGTCCATTTGGACCCCGGATGGGGGACAGGGTAATCGACTGAAATCTTTTGAATTCGACTGAAAAAACGGAAACTCGGTCGGTTATTTGATCATAGCTCGCTTAATACTGGTGCGACTCTGGCAATCTAAACGTTCCGTAATAGCTGAAGAGTTTCTCCTTTCAAAAATCTATAGCTTGATAACACAAGTATTTTCATTATTAAGATATTGGGCAACTGAAAAAATTGTGTCGACTTCGCTGAATTTTTTTCGGGACCGACCGACATGCGTTTTTTCTTGTCCGGAAAATTATTGCGTGAACTGACTGAAATACTTTTACGTTTCCGGAATCCTTTACTTTTTGACGAATAAAGTGGTATAAAATTTATGCATGTACCTTCTACCGTTTTCCGTGAAAGGGTTCGCTGAAAAAATGCGATCGAAAATCAAGCAATTTTCAGCGGAAAACGGGTGATTGCTATGAGTAAAAACCCGGATTTGAAGACGGACTTCAGAAAAGTCCGAAAATCCGGAATCAGGATCGCGGGTAAGTTTATGGGAAGATTGGTAACGTCAGTGGGTCGTAAATGTCGAATTAAATTTAAAAGCAATTTTATCTTAAAGTCTCTGATTTAGCAGACGACAGTCTCTGGTCTAGCAGACGACATACTTTGAACTAGAAACTAGCAAACCCTCAAAAACAACAACTGAGCACTTACAAAACATCAAGACACATCTACCTTATTCCGCTTATGTAAAAGAACTTCGAAAATAATTCAAAAGACAAAAAAAGGTTATCAAGAAGAAACAGCTTCAGAACTATTTCTTTCAGAGCAAGAACTTTGTTTTGTGCAAGAGTAAACCGGGCACTTCCTGTTACAAGAGTTACAGCTCTCCTATATATATATCTGGATGACCCTGTACCCTAACGGGTCTACATCGATATATAAAAAGAAAAAAATTATTATAAATTATATGAACTAAAATGAATTTTATCACTTACTGACTTCTTGATATCTCACAGCCCAGACTGGTGAACAGTTAATTAAGTTTTAATCCCATGCAATTAATCCCTGACCGCTAATAAGGTGTACTGTTTGGAAACATTTGTCTTGTGCTCAGCCAAATGACAATTCTACTGATTGGTTTTGTGACAGACATATTCAGTAGACAGAGATTATTTTTATGTTACTTTTTTGTTGTTTTTAGGATTTCCAGAACAAAGGACCAATCAGTGTGAATAGTGTTCCAAAATCATTTCTGCTTGTCAAAATTATTTTTACTTCATTTTATAAATTAAATATGTTATGTATTATTATAATGTACTAATTCTATTAGTCAATTTATATTAATATCGACTTTGAATATTGACCTGGATCTAAATTTTGGTACAGGACAAAACAGCTCCCCGTAATTTCTCAATGGACTCAAAAAAATCATGATTTTTTTTCAATTTTGGGGTCACAGTGACCTTGACCTTTGACCTTGACCTACATTTTGGTAGGTGACACATCGTGTCCCCCCTAACGTACCTACTGACACCAAAAAAATGTTATTTTTAATAATTTCCTGATTTTGGGATCACAGTGACCTTTGACTTTCGACCTTGACCTAATTGTTTTGTATGTGACACTTCATTTTCCCCTACTGAATCCACTTACAAAAAATTACAAATTGTTAATGATTTCCTGATTTTGTGGTCACACTGACCTCTGGCCTCGACCTACATTCGGTATGCAACACATCATTTCCCCCTAGGGCATCCACTCACCAAAAATTAGAACTGTAGACGGAAAACTGCCAATAATCAATGATTTCCTGATTTTAGGCAACAGTGACCTTTGACCTCTGACCTTGACCTAAATTTTGGTACGCGACACATCGTCTCCACCTAGCGTATCCACTCACGAAAAATTGCGACTGTAAATAGAAAACGATCACAGATATAGACCGGACACGAACACTTCAATGATTTCCTGGTTTTAGGCAACAGTGACCTTTCACCTCTGACCTCGACCTCGTCTCCTCGTAAGGTATCCACTCACCAAAAATTGGAACTGTGGATAGAAAACTGTCCCAGATATAGACCGGACACGAGGGACGGACAGACAGACAGACGGACGGAAACCGCCATCACATAATACGTTCGCCTTTTGGCGGGCGTATAAAAATTACTGAGAACAAAATATATATATTCCTGGTCATTTTTCATTTCGATTATAGAAATATATGTATTTAAAATTAATGATCAATTCAAAATTATGGTACCATACCATAGAAAAATGTGTACATTTAGGTTTTTGTTTTTTTTTTGAATTAACAATTCTGACCCTTCAACCTTGCGAATTTTCCCATATACTTACCCGCGATCCTGATTCCGGATTTTCGGACTTTTCTGAAGTTCGTCTTCAAATCCGGGTTTTTACTCATGGCAGTCACCCGGTTTCCGCTGAAAATTTCTTCATTTTCGATCGCATTTTTTCAGCGAACCCTTTTACGGAAAACGGTAGAAGGTGCATGCATAAATTTTATTCGTCAAAAAGTAGAGGATTTCGGAAACGTAAAAGTATTTCAGTCAGTTCACGCAATAATTTTCCGGACAAGAAAAACCGCATGTCGGTCGGTCCCGAAAAAATTTCAGCGAAGTCGACACGATTTTTTCAGTTGCCTACTATCTCAAAAATAAAAATATTTTTGTTATCAAACTATATATTTTTAAAAAGAGCGTTTAGATTCTCAGATTCTCAGAATCGCATCAGTATTACGCGAGCTATGATCAAATAACCGACCGTTTTTCAGTCGAATTCAAAAGATTTCAGTCGATTACGCCGTCCCCACGGATGGTCCCTCAATCACTCAACAGACCTCCACGAACCCGAAAAATGTCTGCTTTCTATACTACGGCTAGACTGCGCATGCGCAGAATAATGAAACCGGACGATACATTAGTCCAGTCGGATATCTCTCCATGAGAGCTTCAAAATAAGACCTCCTACGACCCCATCGGACCACTAGGGATCCCCTAGACCCTAAAACACCCACCCCAGCGCTACTTGCCCGATGCGCATGCGCACAGTGGCTTTTTTATAAAAAATTCACCGCTTGGCTTTGAGACCCTCTCATTGTGTTCTACATGTCGAAACGAGAAAACAAGATGCCATAACCCATACCGCAAATGTCCAGGAGTGGGTTTCCCAGTGGGACCATCATTGTTCCCTGCGCCAGTATGGGCCTATCTACCCCATCAGACCTACCTGAACTTTAAAAAAAATTCACCTCTTAGCTTCGAGACCCCTCCCATCGTGTTCTACGTGGTGAGAGGAGGAAACGAGATGCCACAACCCATTCCCCAAATGTCCAGGAGTGGGTTTCCCAGTGGGGCCAACATTGTCCACTGAGCCAGTATGGGCCTATCCAGACCTATCTGAACTTTTCAAAAAATTCACCGCTTAGTTTCGAGGGCCCTCCCATCGTGTTCTACATGGTGAGACGAAGAAAACAAGATGCCACGCCCCATAGTTAAATCCACACGATAAACAAAAATGACCAGCCCTATCCCATACATGCATTCCCCGTATAGATTAACATGCAAATGTTCGAATCAGGGGAGATCACCCGGAATTTGGCCCACAGAGGTTTTGCCTAGTACGAGTTGTCTTCCTTACCTCCAGATGGCAGCACGGTCGATTCCAAAAAGGGATTTCCCACAGCAGCGCCTCCATTTTGTGTGTTTATTATTTGCGGAGATATACTGGACAAGACACGCTCAACCCTATAGTCGCAATCATCCTAACTCGTCATAATAACATCGTACAACACCTATAGGTTATCTTTATTACTATAAGTCTTACTTCCTATGGATTCCTGTGGGGGTTTTTTCATGCCAATACGGCATTCCCTTCTCTCGTTATTTGACTATGTAGAGAAACTGAGGATTCCCCTCTTGCCATTTATACTGGGCATAGTGCTGGCGATATTGTCGATGACCCTGTTTTATGACGTGTATTCCATAGATACTTTGGACTTCTATAAAGGCTTATTGACTATTGTAGAACCGTATTTGGCTTATTGTTGACCTACTTTCGTGAAGGCCACGTGGAGGGCACGTGACGTGATCGTCACGTCACGGAACTATAATGATCACGTTCCCTCAACGTTCCCTTCCCGCGGTCTTCACGAAAGTAGGTCAACAATAAGCCAAATCTCTTCTATTACTACTACTGACATATACGCAATTGAACACGACTTATCAGCTATTGATATGGAATGAAATTTAATAGATTCTCTTAGCTGAGCTCAACTGGCATTTGATCAAACATGGCGGCCAAATTCTGAACACAATAAATATGTAATCAAACATGGCGGACAATTCCTTACAAATTGTGGAAATGAGATCAAAAGTGACAGGGCATAAACTGGTTTAAATTGGTTAGCTATCTCGATCCTGATCCTTCACCTGATTCTGATCCTGCTCCTGCAGCTGCTCCTGAAGCTGGAATGTATGTTGCATTTCGTCTGATCATTTGACAAAACCTGGAGATAACTCTGTTTTGGAAAAATGTAGTGGAAGCACTGTGAGTAGTATAGAATGAAAGAAATCTGGGGGGGGGAGGTGTGTAAGTGTGGGGTAACCCAAACACGCCGCTGTTTGCGCGAAGGTTGATGTTTTGGGTTCATATGATAATAGCCATCGCGAAACTATGCCCGACAGATAATGGAATATGTGGACCAGCGATTGGATCGCTAGGAGCACCGATTCGATTGGATAATGCCTGGTGTCAATCTCTGCTCCGTGGATCAACATTTTCGGCAATATGCCGAGTCGTGGGGTTTCTCATTCCGTGTTACTGACAAAGTCTTCCCTTCGTATATGCAATCTAAAAAGTCTATCTGCTTAATTCTTAATGCAAAGGATTGTTCGAAGTTCATATTTGCTTATCTTAACGTTAATCCACGCATGAAAAGAAGTACAAAAACAACAACCATGCATGCGGAGTGCCATTTACGTACATAAGATGGCTTGCGAATCGTAGGTCTCCATTATCGCGGAGCGATATCCGGTACTTTACCGTATTCTGTTCGGCCTTCATCCGGCGGAGAACAGACTCGAGAAATCTGAAAAATTACAGGTTTTCATACCACTTCGGAAACAGATATTGCCTGGGCTTACAAAATATATAGGTATGAATAACTTTCATATCATGCAAGAGGTGTGGTAAATCTGTAATTTTAAACAAGTAGGACATCACATGACTCGAAAATGGCGGGTTACGTTGGGGTTACGTCGGTAGACTTTAGCTGATTGGCTGACGAAGTCACGTGGTATTGATTTCTGGAAATTCTATCTTGCAGCTGCCGAAAGTAGGCTGAAAATAGATACACACGATCCCAGGGTCAGTCTTACCGCGTATAGATGACCCAGATGGTTACAGGTTGGCGGAGTGCGCGTGTACATATTACGTCGTACATCACAACCGCTGCTGTCAGAAAGTCAGGTGACCAGTTCAGGTGCATCCTCTCCGTCGGGGATAGTTTCGCGATGGCTTTTATGTTGTAAACGTAAAACGTCGACCTTCGCGCAAACATCGACGTGTTCGGGTTGATTGTGGGGTCTGGAAGAGTTGAAGCCGGTCACGTGATAGGTGGGGTAGATGCAAAACTAGCGCCACCATGCGCCATGACGTCACTTCCACCGACTACGTCACGTCGATGATGATGTTACTTTCGGCGATGACGTCACTTACATGCTATAGGTACAGGTAGTGAGAACACATGCGTGCGAGGAAGTCTCTTCAGTACATGGCGTTACTTGATGTCGTCATTTTCATCAAGGGTCAAAGACCAATGGCCAACCCGATGTGTCATGACATCCCTTCCGCATTATGGCGTTACGATAATGTGTTATGGCGTTACGGTAGGGCGTTAAAGCGTAATGAAAGGCGTTGACACGCGTCACTACGTTTCGGTGAATTAGTGTCCAATCTATGGGATATCACTGATCATTTAGACTTATCTTTCTGGGGCATTGAAACGTTCAGATGGTGTTTGCGGGCGTTGCTCTGTTACGTCTATCAACCATCAACATGACCCGAAGTGTAAACGAACGTTTACCAGACACTACGATATGATACGGCACCAGCATGTACATATGTACAGCGAGACCGAGTGGGTAGAAGCCGATGAGCCCACTGATGTAGATAATGATGCAGAATACACTCGTCTAGTCCGTCATTCAATATTCATCCATCGAGCATTAAAAAATTGAAAGAAATACCTATTCCATATAGCAGCATTACCATTAGCACTATATTAAAACAAAAACAACCATAGTATACATAGACACAGGCTAGTTTCCTGCAAGAGAGAAGCGGTCAACAGTTTTCAATGACGCCGGCAAGACATCATGATGTTCCAAAAATATCAAATCCGAATCGCTGATGAGAATTCTTGTAAGTTGTTATCTAGAGAATGGCATATCTCAGTCAGGCCTTGACTGCAAATGTCCATATGAACACCATGATGATCTAGAAGTAAATGGGTTCATACGGCCCCTAGCCTCGCGTTACGAAACGTAACGCCATAGGTCTTGCCCGCTACGCGCGTATTTTGCCATCAGCATGCGATTTTTATTGTCAAATTTGAGAAACATTGAGTATAGGCGATTGGTGGTACAGACCTGTTGAGAGTTTATCCATTGACACAGAGAGCCTTCCCACTGAGAGCCAGGCTGAACGCTCGACCGCTGATAGTCAGGCTACATTACAGGGAAGCCTGTGTTTTTGATCGCTTTCACATAGGCTCTGAAAAATGCGACCAAATTGCGAAAACAGCTGTTCCAGACTATGTTGCTGATACAGTATCCTGCATGGACTGCCGGAGGATGCTTAGAGATGGACCAAAGAAAATGGATGGCCAGTGAGTATGAACAAGAGCGAACATGGTCAATGATTGACGCTACACAAGGGCAGTTTCACAAAGGTCGGCAGCTGATTGGACAAGAGTCGCCGACAATGCGTCTGATACAAGCCAAGAGCATACGCGAAACACACCGATAGCGGCTCCCTCAGCTTAGGTGTGTTGTGATAGAAGGCATAATAGAATGCGTAGTACATCAGTCTTGTTGTTGTTGTTGTTGCTGTTGTTGTTTTTCTCTCTCCCTTTCCATCATGTGATTGTGTTAAGGCGTTAGAGGCGTTAAGGCGTTATGGGCAGTAGGGGAGATTAATAGGTATAGGTGAGTGGGTGTGCGTTTAAGGGATCTTCTCAGCGTTAGGGCATCGCTGCGTTAAGACGGGCGTTGGTCACTCACTCAATAACTCACTCACACTCACTCTGTACCTAGGGGGAGGTAACTCCACCAGGCTAGACAGACCCATATCTTGCTTTGCCCATTAAATCCTATCGCCAACGGTATCGTCCACACCTACCTGTTAGGATGGTTCATCTATTGCCCGAACACACCCATGTGAACCGTTAAAATGCTCTCTTTATTTTCCACTCTTCGACTGCGCATGGTCATATTACTTCCGAAAAAAAACACGTTTCAATGGTAGTCTGAACCTTGAGTGCTCCCCACCATGCACGCCTTATTTGGACCCGATATTGCTCATATACACTTGAAGGGATGCAAAGTCCGTTTTTCCTCATTGAATCATAGCTTTGGATCCACCCACCAATCAGATACCATCGACCAGGGCTCCCCCACCAATCACGATGCCTGTGGACCCGATCATGGCTCATATACACGTGACGGAATGTAAATTTTCCGGATTTTCGTTTTTTTCTGAATCCTATTATTCATTTCAACCCACGAGTCACGTGACCGGCGCTCCTCGACCTTGCACGACCCGGTGGACCTCATATAACCCATATACAATGGATTGGGGTTTCCCCACATTTTTGATAGTAGAAAATTTTCGCATGTTGTTTTTCCTGCAATCCTATTTTTACATTCAGCCGCAATCTTCCAATCCACCTCTCGGTAGCCCACGGCCCCTTGGGAGTCCGTAGATCCATTCGACGGTTGGTTTTTTTTTTTGCTTTTCGCATTTAAAGGGGTGTGAAGTCTGTTTTCCGCAATTTATTTTTTCAGAAAAATCCTAGTTTTGCATCTACCCAACCTATCACGCGACCGACCTCAACGAGCGCTTCAAGACGATATCTTGCCAGACCGTATAGCACCACTTTAGACCCATTTTCTTACATCTGACTGCGCGAACAGTCCGTTTTCCCGCATTTTGTTCGGAAAAATCCTAGTTTGACATCCCCCCCATCACGTGACTAGAACCACCAAATGTGACGAAAATCACGTGACCAGATGTGACTGTCGCACCGGACATGACGTGAATGGATGGGTGGATTTACTTGGACATTCCATCGTGATACGATGGGCACTGGTCGTGCAGAACACGCCGTCCCGTGACGTCATGGCGCCTCCCCGACGCCTCCCACTCCCCCTCAATTTACCCTCTCAACAATGCGACCAGATTTGCTCTTTCTATACCACTACTGTGCCTACCGGTTAGGACAATTAACCACAGGGAGGCATTGTTAACTTCCTCATCCCATTCTCATGGCATCAGATTGCATACCTCCTATTGATTTTTTAGGAGGTTACAAACTCTGACAATGGGAGAATGCCTCATACTGGCAACGTGTAGAGTGAGGCATAGTATGTACTTACTTATGTAAGTAACGAATAGTTGTCTCTTAACCTCAATGAAACAGCAAGCAAACTTTTTTGTTGACATGTTTGCACGATCATCAAGAGAACGTTCTTGCCTATGTATGTCTAAGTTATCACTCTATCATCCACTATGATGTGATCAAGTTACCAGGGATATATAGTCAGTAACAAACATAAGCCTTTACTTACTCAAATAAAGTGCTGGATGCTCTATAAAATGCCCATTCTTTGAAAAATCATGCAAGCAGATTTCTTGACATTATAACGATATCAAACTCAACCGTGTATTTCTCACAAATTCACAACAGTTTTGCATTGTATAAATGCACGGGTCAACAGAAAAGCTAATGTTATTCAAAACTTTACCACTGAATGTACACCAGTTCCTTCATGGGCTTGGCTAGCTAAATAATATATAGCCCTCAAGAGTATGAGGGCTATAGGTCGGCCCCAGTCACCTCCAGCGAGGGTTTTAGATAATTTTATTACGAATCACCCACCTCTGAAACTGCCGTACATCTAATCTCTATCCCCTCCTGCCCACTATTTTAAAATCTTGAGCACTATTGTGAAATAGTGACGCATATATCGCCGTCTGAATTTTCCAGTCGTGAACTTCGAATCTGTGCGCCGCCATGTTGGTGACGTCACTGTATATGGTTAACATGGCGCATTTAAAGTGGAATTCGACTGGAAAATTCAGACGGCGATATATTCGTTACTATTTCACAATAGTGCTCAAGATGGCAGGAGGGGATAGAGATTAGATGTACGGCAGTTTCAGAGGTGGGTGATTCGTAATAAAATTATCTAAAACCCTCGCTGGAGGTGACTGGGGCCGACCTATAGCCCTCATACTCTTGAGGGCTATATATTATTTAGCTAGGGCTTGGCTTCTCCGTGACGTTGTGAAAGTAACTTGAATTTTTTTAGCGAACACTCATCCGTTCAGTTTGAATGCTCGGTGAGCTGCAATAAAGAGAGAGGTACCCGGTATACGTGCTATCAATGTGTTCCTGTCTCACTCTGTTCATTTCCAGCTCATTCCGTTTACAAGTCACCTGCAAAGCGGTGTATACTTCAAGCTAGCTCTTCAGTTCAGCAGCAAATAGACCAGCTTGGAGGGTGCAAGTCTGTACTGAGGAATTTGGTAAGATGCAGGAGTGTGCATGATACGGTATAGAAAGATTTGCATATAATTATGAGCTTAAATTGGCAAGCGAGTCTCCCTCTCACCATTTATTTAATGGACTAACTTCGGTTTTCTCGATGGAAAAGCCCAGGTTAATTTCGGCTTGTTTGCACAATAACTCTTCTATTTGCAGATGAGACTCACCTAGACCTAACTGTATATACCTGTACCTGTATGTACTGTATAAGCTCTGTGCATACCACAGCATGTATACACAATTATATAAACATGGCATGGCGGTGTATGGAGTGTTGAAATTTGATCTGAACCTTTTGATAAGAGCTCTCATTGCGTTACTCGACTGGAAAGTGACATCTCTGCCACTAGCCCAAAAGCAGTTGTTCAAACGGAGATACATTGTCAACTGTTCAACGCGAACTAGGTCGACCCTGAGGTAAGTTTTGCTAGACACATGGTTCATCATTATGACATATATATGTACTATATATTGTTACTCATTTTGGAAAGGCGCTCGACCTCATTCCCTTTATATGATTCCATTTATTCAATACTTTCAAGTATGCGGGTACATTAGCTATGATTCACATCCGACTGATGCCAATCTTTCGCTGCGTTTATATAACCCACACCATGTGGTCCACTGGCATATAGCATCGTTCTGCGCCAGGGATAACAGAGACAAGCACTGAGGTCTGAAAGATACATTGGGGACCTACCCTGACCTATCCAGGTTGTAGTCTCATATGCAAATGAGTATTACTGTGCATTTTCTTCAAATTTCGGAATCTAATGGTAGTTTTTCCATGTCAACATTTTATTCCATAGTTCAATTATTAATCTCGCCAAAAAAAGACTTTTGGTATTCCCTTTAACACAGGTTTTGCGCATGTTGCTACTGTCATACGAATACTCACACCGGCGACGATTTTCCACCATGTGCTTTGGTTTTACCTTACTATACAAGAAACATGTACCTCTCTCAAATGTATTGTCATAAATCGTCCTCCTTATTTTATCCGCCCTATTAGGAGTGGTATAAATCTGTAAATATATGCACTAGAAGGTAGACAGTTTCGTGCGTGATTTGTGGCTTGTTCCCTTTATATAAGGCTTATACGATATGAACAATGACTCTCGCGGCAGTACGTGCATGGTAACTATTACGTGCCTATGTATATAGCTTCTCTTTATCCAATAAATCAACAAGTGTTTCTACATGTTTACCTTGCCAGTATTGTAATTGGCCCTGCATGGGTAAGAAATATTACCGCTATACTCATATTGGACTAAATTGTTGTACTATGTAGCCCGTTTTTGTTTTGTTGTTTTTTTCGGTGAAACAACATAATAAATGAATTCTCGGTAATCGATGGGATATTTGTATTCCACAGTTGTAGCCGACTGACAAACATCCGAAAATGATTCATGCAACGAAGACCACCCTCGTCGGCATGGTGGTGTTTGGTCTCGTCCTGACGGTAAGGAGCTCATGTCTCGGTCAAGAGGATAATCCGTACTGGTACTTCGCTGCTAAAACAAGCTATGCAGACAGCACTAGTAACAATCCACCAATGAGGCGAGGTATGTTTACCATGAATGACAGAGAAAGAAATATAGAATCAATGAGATATGTTGCTCTAAATTTTGATATTTCACTCAAATCTTACTAGCTTCAATTGGTCATTTGGTATTTGTCACTTTATGTTCAAATATTCTAATCAACAAATGAGCAGAAACTGGACGAAATTTCATGATGCCTATTGAGTTTAAAGGTCAACCCAAACGGATTTTTTTTTGTCTAAAAATTCTTAAAAATCATAGTTTATACTTCACTTTGTATGAAAAAAACATTAAAAAATTTCTAATCTGATCAGAAACACACGTAATATGGGAGCAAAGTGGGCGTTTTCACACTTTCACAGCTGGGTTGATGACGTCACGCAGGGCAATTGCCTGAGAAAAAATAGCGGATAACATGGAAAGCGAGTGCAGTCAGAGCTCCGATTCAGATGTCGATTCGAGCGATATCAGCTCCTTAGATGGAAATATTTTTCGCCAAGACGATGAAATAGACATAGAGGAGGATGATGACGGGCAAAATAACAGTTGTTTGAAGACCAACGACGGAATTCAGCCCTATCAATTTGAGCCGTACGGCTCCGAGTCTGACAGTGACAATCATTCTGACAACGTGAAACTCGACGACGACAGGATTCGGAGAGGTAATTGTTGAATGCAGATTGGTATGCAACTTGACTGGAAACCTTATTATCGTCATCTATAAGACCAAATGCCCATATATTTCAAACTGTATTGAATGTAGAACGATTCTGTGATGTAAAGAACGAGCACGTCTGTGTTGTTGTTGTTGCTACTGGCCGAGACGACCTTTTCGAAGGGATAAACTCCGGGATTCGGCAGAATGGACAGTAAACTGTTGATAACTCTACTGATATACGTCCGATTTGAATTCTGTTTGTTTTCCCATAATCCCCATGAAATACCAATTTCAGAATTATATAGTTTGATAAAAAACTTTGGACATTCATGGCGAAAAGTAAACCGTGTTGAGTGAGTGTCGAAACGACGTGATGGATCGGCATCCACATTTGCTCAATTTTCGACAAATTACGTC
Organism: Hanleya hanleyi; assembly: GCA_036873755.1. Lineage (NCBI taxonomy): Eukaryota > Metazoa > Mollusca > Polyplacophora > Lepidopleurida > Hanleyidae > Hanleya > Hanleya hanleyi. The sequence goes on along the minus strand of JAVTVY010019484.1, from coordinate 28,529 downwards.
AAATAAATTGAAATCGAATGATATTCCCACAATCTGAAATGTCAAAGGATTACGAAAGTATTATTATCACTTCTGTATCTACAGCCATTCACTTCAATTGGTGTTCAGAACCAATAGGTGTTAAGAAAAAAAACATTAAAAGGCGACCGGTTTGCCTGATCACTGTACGACTTTGTCGTGGTCTGATCTACATGCACTCTCACACTTTTAGGTAGACTAGACCCAGCCCCTGTTTCATAATGTATTTTAAAGGGGAAACAAAAGGGAGTAACTCTGCCTATTAAGAAATACTTGAAATAATTTTTTCATTTTTTTTTTTTATTTTATTTTTTTTTTATTTATTTATTTACTTATCAAACGTATATATATTTATGAAAGAATCATTTTATTATTATTAAATAGTATATATGAAATAGAGACTCATCCAGTCTAACTTGTAGGTGCTCAAGCAACAAATGCCACATCATGGATAGCATTCTGGGCGTTTATCGGGGACGCGAGAGCGAGCAGGGCATGTACAGCCGTCTCCCTGCCCGAGGCCTCGCTTGCAGGCAAGGTTCGTTCAGCCGATGTCCGTGGTAGATTCTTCTTGTCCGATTTCTATGCCGTCACATTCTGATTGTTCTTAGGTTTGATAGTTGGAATAGCTGTACTCTTTAGTTTTGGTTTGTACCCGAATTCAACTGCTACGCTGTAGAGGTCCTCGAATCATGTCTTTATGTCAAAATGTGCCGAGCAAAATATACAAGTACTGGCTCGGGCCCTCTTTCCACACCCTCGTGTTGCGTAAAAATTTCGTCCAATTTGCAGCGATTTTCTCGTCTTTAGGCCACAAATGAATACTAACACCGTCATCTGTAGTAAAACTGCAACCTCCCACTACACAACGTCGCGGTATATTTAACAAATGATGCCCCGATACTCCGAAAATCTCCAGAAATCAGCAGCTACTTATGACTGTGGTATACGGCTTTAACATAGAGAATACAAGACGGCTGTCCCTCCGTGACGTCACAGCTGGAATTGACAGGAGAGCGATTTTCACCTTTCAAACGGCAATATCTCGCCAACCAGACGGCACAAAATTATGAAAAAAATATCATTATTTTCAGAATCGAAAGGACTATTTTTTATATTTTTGACCTCAGATCGTTCGGGTTGACCTTTAAGAAATCTGCCTTTGAGTTTCTGAAATCCGCTTTCATAAGAGAAAACACAAAGCTCCATCAGCCAGAAGCTTTTTATAGCACCGAGGGCTGTATCAGTATCGAAGGCTCTCGTTTGGCGTTCATATCGCCGTACTACGCACCAGGGAGGTTTGATAAAGTATATCTAGTATGTTTATATTGTTGAACTCCTGATTATGGGAGACACTGATTAAAGCCATCATGATAGCTCATTGAAACAGCTGGACGAAAATGGACTCACCCTGAAGCGAGAAATGTTTCAACCCATGCTGGATAAAATCGACTTGCCGATTCGCTATCTTGGTTACGGGATTCTTCTGTATGAAGCAGAAGACCGGAGCAATTTAAAATAGGTCGTCTCCGAAAAACCTGGCATAATTACAGACATGCATTGTCGTCGCAAAATCCCTTCGCCGATATGTTTCCTATTTCGCAGTCATCATGAAACAATTAGACGAATGGAAACGATCTTTAGATTTGACTTGATTCTCCAACCTGATACATCCTCTATTGAAGTTGAGCAATTCTACTTCAACCCGGTCAAGATAGCGACTTTAAGGCGGTGGTGTATGTGAACTCTGAACGAAACAGAACATGATTACTTCCACATAGAGAGGAAGAGTCACTAGGGATGGTTTTCGGAGGTACTAAGTTTCGACAATATGACGGTCCATAAACCTTTGGTATGTCTGTTAATTCGCATGGACTGATCTCACCGTTAGCATCGGCAATAATCAGTAAGTTGTCCACATTACTGGTCCCTAATTGCTGGCGAAAAATACCACTCAGCATACACTGACGGCTCCAACGGTTTAGCAGCTCTTTATGTCCATCGCCTTCGGCGTGCCTACAAAGCCATCTGTATTGTTTCGTTTACATTCAGTGCTATACCTACTTCACCATTTGCTAATAAACACGAATCATAGAATAAAATCCAGTTCCCCGAGAGCTACGCGCAAGGCACAAGAAATGGAGGTGTTCCAGCCTCGAACATATGAGTATCAATCACGAACAACTTGTCTTGCTGTAAACTTTAGAAATGGACCAAGCTGTGTTCACGGGACTGTCAGTCCTAGAAATTATTACATGTGAGTGAGTGGCTAGATTTGATTTAGGAAAACCCGATCACTCAATTCGGGGCCCCTTTCACGTGGTGATGGCACTGCAATGACCTTGCACAATAGCAAAAAATCAAGCGTAATCCGCTTGACAGTTGGGAACTTCAAACTAAATAAGGAAAACATTACGTCCTCTGTTGGAATATTTATCGTCAGATGTTAATCTTAGTGATGCTGACAGGAATATTACATGGTTAAGATGATTTAGATTCAGAGTCAATTCACATGTCGTTGCCGAAGTTCAGAGAAGATTTAAGCTGCTGACCCGTTCCGTCACAGATTCAGAATTTACGTCGAGCACGCTTTCCCGCTGGATTCCCCGACCTTTCCACACCAGGAAACATAACGATTTCTTTGTGTTGCCTGATTAAATCAAGTGGAAACCGAATTCCTCGATCAAAACCGGACCGACCGATTACCTCGATAAAATCGGGCAAGAAGATTCATGAAAAGCAACTGCGATCAGTATATCAATACTTCTCTGATATTGCGACAGACACTCTTTAAAAAGTCAGCTGTCTGACCAGTTACCCTCACTGACGTAGAAACCACTGGTAGTGGGGGCCACGCAACACTTCAGCAGAAATGGGCAGTAGATTTTCGGTGCTGGGAGGAAAGAAAACTCAAAGACGGATTGTATAATATTGAATCTGGTTTTTTAGACAGCAAGATTTCTAGTCTGGACTGATCTGTTTGTAGTCTGGACTCTTATGCTCTTATGTATAACAATATACAACTTTTGTTACTTGATTGAACAAGTTAAATGCTAAGATTTCTTTCCATGAGCTCAAGTACGGTATGCACGAAGTGGATACTGAAATGAAGATATCAATGACTGTTGCACAAGCCTGAAAATAAGACGCAGGACAATAACCTATCACCCCCATCAGAGGATATGGCACATACCATGACATTTTAACCCATGAGATCTGTATATGAAGAGGGACTATCTCATCCTGATTTGCAGGGTGAGGGGGTATTAGAAATGCCAGGTGCTTAATTTCAGGCTTGAAGTATCTTACCAGCTAGACATAACGAGAGAAAATTTTAGTTAACGTGATTATCTCGATGTGACCCGATACATTTTGAGTTAAGCAGCCCTTTAATTAGGCGTGATAAAAGAACATTTGTATTTTATGTATTCTCAATATAGCGATCTGCTCATACCAGAATTGTTGACGTAGTGTTGCAGATGCTGAGGATATTACATTGTGCTTTGAGCAGTTATTGTTCACGCGTTTCATGTGTTCAACTAGCTGAATTAAAAGAATCTAGAATCAAACACATTTTGCCTACATAGCAGTTTATGGTACCTATACGGACAGGGCATAGATTTTCTGCTCATCCATCTAGAGAAGATGCCGCTAAAGATCAGACTGGAGTGAAATCAAGTTATTGTAGTAATGTAGAGCTGTTAATTTATTGTTTCTCCTTCTTGTCAGATTCTAATTGCACACCTAAACTGTTTTACCTGCTGGCACGGCATGGCTCTCGTTACCCATCCTCGGGAGACTACAACAACATGGTGGAACATCTGTCCGATCTCCACCAACAGATACTAGAAGCTGCCGCCGCAGGTGAGTATGGAAATAATACTGTACGTTACGTTTTAGGTCTTGCATATCGCTCCAATTTAGTACGAAATTACGGCCAATCCCTGCTATCTTAAGGCACGTTCCATTCGCTTCATTTTCTTAACTGGTGGTCAGCCATACAGGCTTTGAGCCTTCCATTGGTCAACGCCAACTCTCAAATTCTGTTCTTTTTACTGGGTTCCTGGAGCCAGTGCTGATTCTATTCAGCACTGAATCTGGTTTGCCAGAAAGGAACGCAGGCTTGGATTGATTAGTTTCCTGTGGACAACCATGGGTTATTTGCACCATCCACTGCAGGTATCTTCTCGGGTCTTAGATGTTATTGGATCAGAAATCGCAGAAAGTGTAATACAAGATGAACTTTTTCGGATTGTATTTATTTGTTGGGGGTAATACGGCCATTTGGTTTCCCTTTTCACATATGATATACTTATTGTGTGTTTTACATTGACTTATCACAAAACAATGCTGAAGGAAAATTTATGTTGTTCAGTATTAGCGTTGTGTCTTCAAAGGCAACATATCTGAAATACTATTTAAATAAATGGGTTAGGAACATAAACTGTATTTGTGAACGTTCACGGGCACAGGACGAGGCGAGCTTTGTGCAGAGGATGTGACAGCTCTACGAGATTGGCGATTCCAGATAAAACAAACAGATGTGGATGCTTTAGCCGACACGGGCAGAGGGGAAATGCAACACCTTGGTGAGTATTACACCAAAAACATTGTGTAGTGCCATGTCGAAGAATACGTCTTCTCTGTAATGGCCTCGCTGGTGGCACACTTAGCATAATTCACAAAGTATCGCATATTATTTACGCTATGTTGAAGAGTGTAGTCATGCAAAATTCAAGACCAAGACACATTTAAAAATCCTGGTTTTCTTGTGTTCAGGGTTACGAATGCTATAACCTCTGGGCCGATTGCCAGGTCCATTGTGGATACAAGCAAACAAATCGTTAGAAATATCGCTTTCCTCACGAGAACACCATTTTGGAGCCTCGGACTGCATGGGTGAGAGATTGAATAGGGTTTAACGTCGCTCTCAACATTTTTTAGCTATATCACGATGGGGAAGGGAATGCGGGGCGGGGGTACGTACTTGTAGCTGAGCAGATCTAACGCTGCCGTTTTATAGTGCCGTCCTATTGCAATAATAGTGCTGTCCTATTACAGGCTGCATGGTCTAAATTTGGATGTGTCACTGCGCCCCAAACCTTTCATAAATTAGAGAAATTTGTGTCCACATCTCTCACTCTGGGCCACTGATTGTAAACTTGATATGAACTTGTAGCTTGGAACAAAGAAAAACATTGAATTTCTGTTTTAATTCCATTTTAAGAAAGGTCTATATGTACTTTGTTATTGCAGCACGAAGGTATAAAAGTATGTTTCCAAGTCTACTGGGCCAGCCTTTCTCCAAGGAACGGTATTTATTTCAGTCCAGCTACATGGAGAGAAATATTGAAAGTGCAAATGGATTTGCCAGTGGTCTCTTCAACATGGAAGGTACATGTGAATTGGTGTCCATCTATGTTGCATAGTATAGGAAGCGCCATTGAATAATGTATTACATATACAGCTGAGACACCAGTTCGCTTGGCTGGCCACTACTTATTTAGCCGCCACCTGTTGAGGAATCTATCCCAAGGAGATTATGCTGTGATCAGTAGTACTTTGGTCATGCACAGGGTCAACCATAGGGAGATTACTTCCAAGCGGTTCATCTGAGCCTAATCATACTTCAATTTTTGGGATAGTATTACGGATTTAAACATTTTTGTCATTCCAAGAGTCACCTGAAGGGGGGGATTTTTCAAAAGGGCTGAATACACAATGACGTCCCCACAAAAAAATGCAGCATGGGAACTTATCTCTCCAAAATGCGAGAACGTTTGTGAAAAAAGGAAACTGAATCGAGAGTAACTTATATGTTTGTATGTTACCGAACTTATGAGTATGTGCGGTGGATAGTTTTTCCGATTGGCCCAAAACGATGTCATGTGTAGATTGCGTAGGCCAAGACGGGAAAGATGGTGAATGTTAAGTAGACGCTTGCTGCTATCTCAGTTCCTATTTCTGAGCTGACGAGTTTTCACTCTTCAGATTTCGTTGTATTGGATTGCCAACAGATTGCTTATTTAGAGGTTAACAATGTCGACACATCCTTGAACATACCACCGGTAATAACCGGTGAACCCAGAAATTTGCGGATATCCTCTCGGCTATCTGGAGTGGGCCAGCATCTCTAAGCTTCGGTTGTTTGGATCGGTATCGATATTCATGGAACAACCTACATGGCCCGAGTACTTTTCGTGGTTTCGACAATTCACAGTTTGAAATTCTTGATTTGAGACCATGGTCCGTTTGATGTCAAAATACAGCTTTCAGTTTCTCCAGATGTTGCTCAATTGTAACGGAAAACACAATGACATCATCAATGTTTACAAGACTATTACGTCACTTTAACTCTCCCATCATGTCTCGAGCTCCATAAACCGTTGGAATGTCTCTGGGGCATTTGTTAGTCCGAATGCCATTCGGTTATATTGAACGAACCCACAGAATAGGCGATGACATGCAACGGTGGTGGTGGTGTTAGTTCTCAGACTGATATTCCGAATACAAAGTACCAAAACGACCTCGAAAGCTTCTCGAATGTTATGGTGTTTCTGTTGATATTCATGTGAACCTCTTGAATGACATGACCACGCAACCCACTAGTATAATTTTAGCGGAATTAGACACAGAAAGAGCATGCCCGGTTACCTGCTGTAGGATGCCTGACAATTTGTCCCGCCATATGACAACTCTCGTTATCTTTTTTCGTTTGTATAATGCTGATGTAGCAGTGATTTACATGTGAGGTCCTTACCAACCACTCCTCCTGACATAAAAGCTCGACGTTTTCTGGTCTGATTCGAACTCACGCCGCTTATGACACCAGTTGCCTGAGCGACCAAACAGGAAGAACGCTTTGGCCCAATAAAATCTGAAGCATTCAAACTCCAAGGAAGAATTTTTGTATGATCTCAGGACAAAATGAAAGGCAATTTCTTTTACAGCCCTAAAATCCACCCTAGTTGTCGAGTAGAACAAATTTCACTGCAGGATATGACCATTTACAATAGTTTCTATTCGCACAAGTTCTGTTTCCTTATAACATTCTTGAGACAATTCCTAGCATGTCTGATATGTCCTAATACTCAGAATATTCAATTACCATATAAGGAATATTATATCACTCTGTTTCAGAGGTGAACTTGAAATACAATCCCAAAGGACAGGATTCGTTACTACAGTTTTACAAGGCGTGCAATAAAACCCAACAGGTGAGTGTTGTTACATCGTTACCATGGAGAATAAGGTTGTCAGTTCTCCGGGAAAAATGTCAGTTTTATTTGCCATAATTTGCTACCTCCTCGCCCGAGTAAAACAGTTCAGATTAGAGTCAATCGTTAATCAGAAGATTAATCCGAAAGTGGTCTTTTATTCAGACTATAACAGGAATTCGTACTATCGAGTGAAAGTGTTATATCATCCAAGGTGTGAGTTCTGAGTCAATATATCAGCGCATTTTTTTTCTGTATCAGTGTACAGTGGACATTACCGGTTCTGATTTGTACGCCAAGATTTTGTGTATCGCGATCGGACGGTGTGAAGGGACAATTTTGAGAAAAATTAAATAATTATTGCTACATTTAGATCATTATAATGATAAGCAAGATGTTGTTATACATACATCAGTTCATTGAGACCAATAAGCGCACCTACTGAATACACAGAATGTGATCGCTATGTCAAGGGCAAGTAACTCACTCAGAAACAAAATTCACTGCCGTCATGTATTTGTGCGTGTGCTGGTATAGCATAGTTATAAATGGCTATCCTGTGCAGGAAAACATCTATTTTTTCTCCGTTCAACATTCATCTTCTCTGTCTTATTTCATAACGACATAGGCAGGAGTACAGCTCAGCAAGTTTCTTTGTTACCGACAGTCTGAAGAAACTCCCCCCCCCCCCAAAAAATAGAAAAAATAATGAAGTAATGCAGGTGAACTTAATATCCCTTATTTCAGACCATGAAAGAGGAGATCATAGAAAGGACCAAGTTTATTGCCGGTCCTGTAATGGAGGCCATGATACAGAACATAACCAGACGTATTGGATTAGGAGCCTCGAAGCTTTCATATGGTAAGCTTAACAGCACATAGTAACATTCATATTTAATTAAACGTGCCATGTCTGGTATGATACCTATTCATAAGTAATTACTTTTCTATGTCACTACTTGGTCAGCTGTTAGTCAACCGCTCAAAAACAATACAGAAAAAGCAAATGAAAAAAGTGCCGGGTGTTACGTCGTGATTTTTCATATTTACATTTTAAATTCGCCTTGTAAAATGAAGACATTTCAACGCCAAAGCCAAATGATATTTGAAGGTGTCACAGAGAAAAGTATTTATCGTAATTACTTACTTTCTCCATCAAGTTCACAGCTCTGTCATCCAGTGTTATTTAATGTCTACATTCAAAATGAATGCACTTGCTCTTTTGCGCAACACCAATTACTTAGCTCGTTTGCAAGAACCTTCTCCATTTAATCAACGTTAACAGACAAAACGTAGTTTTAAGTTCAGTCCCCATGCGTCGGAACTACGATTCAGCCCTCCTGAACGGTTCTTTGTATCCACAGATGAAATAGACGCTATGTATAAAATGTGCGTTTTCGATCGTGTGATAAACATAGTCTCGCCATGGTGTGCAGTCTTCTCAACCGGGGACTTAATTATCTGGGAGTACCTGGAAGACTTGAGGAATTACTATTTGGAGGGCCCAGCCCATCAGATCAACATTGACCAATCATGTGATCTGATGAAAGACCTATTCAAGTATCTCAGGTAAGTAACTAAGCCGAACACTTCGGAATTTGTGAATACTTAACAATTAATTCATTCTTAATTAAATCTTCATAATTCCACAGTTTGGGACAAAGTGTTCAGATAAGTGAATGGAGTTGTTTCCAGAAGAAAAATTGTTATTCTAAAACAAATTTCGACTGTTCTACGAACACATTCACATGGCTTTGGATACTTTCTAATAAAAACTTGCGCGAAATTTCACTCAAGTATGAGTGAAAATTTATCCCACTCAAGCACTTAAGTGAAAAATTTAACTCAAATTGTGTGACTTCCACTCATGTTGAGTGAGTTTAACTTGAGTAAAATCTTCTTCACTCAAGTGAAATGTAAACTCAAACTTGTGTGAATCTCACACTTGCTTGAGTGGATTTCACTCAACTTGAGCGGAATGAATTTCCACTCTTTCTTGAGTTTTTTTAAGAGAGAAAAGACTTTACATTATATACAACGTTCTTTGAAAAAGAAATTCGCTACTGCTACCGATAAGCACAATCTTCCTTGCTCACTCATTTTCAGACTGCCATCAGAAGCCGGAGATAATAGCCATCCGTTGGGAGTGTTTCGTTTTACCCACAGTCCAGTTTTAAATTCCTTGTATGCTCAGCTTGGGCTCTACATTGACGAGCAGCCATTGCGGGCTGATAATATGGAGGCTATGAAAAACCGGAAGTGGAAGCTGTCATTAATTGACCCTTATTCTGGGCATGTCGCAATCGTTGTGGAAGAGTGCGCAAACAGTCAGTACGTGTTTCGCACCTATATCAACCAGGTACTTTACACAGATGATAAGGAACCGATGGCGCTGACGAATATGACCATGTTAAAAGCTGCAGAAAACTTTGCAAATACGTGTGACTTTGACGCTATTTGTAGTATTGTAGATGGCGCTGCGTCCGTCTGGAGCATGCTCCATTCTCTGCTATTAACGTCTTTGTGTATCTTCCTATGTTTAATGTGTTAACACATCAGGTTTACACGAAGGAAATATCTTCTCCTTCACTGTCCTGCGTCTTTTCAGTGGTCGAAATGAAACACTAACCCTAGCCCGAAAACATCGGCTAAGGAGTCTATTTTTTGGTTGTTGTTGCTGAATCTGACACCTTAGCCTGAATGACTGATAGAGCCTGAAATGGAAATAACTAAATAAGACGTCAGTCGCTCGAGATCTTTAACTGCACACGGAGTGGGGAATTGAGACAGAGGCACAAAAAGCATTTTATCGAATAAATAATATGATTTGGCATCTCCAGCACTATGATAACCACCTAATGACTCCTTTAATTCGACGGAATCTGCCATCAAACACGGATTTTGTCAACAAAACCGTTGTTTCTTTCTCCACAGTTCTCCACAGGGAAATGCGCAGAATGGGGCCCTTTTGGATCACGTCATCAAGAAATCGATCCAAGACGGTTATAAACCAATAGCGACGCGTGTTTATTCACGTGATCAGAAAGGTCACGAGATAAAAATAGCGAAGGTCGTATTCTTACAAGATGTCAGAAAGGCGCGAAAACGTTAAAATCAATCGAGGTTTTTCTCACACATTTGATCATATTTTGTCAGCATCAAAACAGTCATGATAGATGGTATAGACAAAGAAGCTCAGGTTGGTCAAACTGTATCAAATTGGTATATTATTTATCTCCCGTTTCGTTATTTTCGTCAGCGAAAGATTGCGAAAAGACACTTTTCGGAACAGCAGATTTTATCGCGAAAAAACCTACCCTCAATCTGAGCTGTGATAGGAATGCCACGCCCCCTTACCCTATATTTACCTAACACAGCCAGAGTTTCTGAGTTACACTAACCCCAGACAGCATGCGGACGTTGTTCCATTGTGGGAGAAACCAAACAGTTCAGTTGATCCAACGGTGACCTGTGTCTATGGACCAATGTTTCTTTGTTCATCGGGCCAACGTTAGAGCCAAACTTAGTTGGTCAACTGAAATGGTCCAACGTTGGCTCCACTTGTGAGCCAACGGCGACCATGTCGACCAAAAAAACAACGTCCTGTTAACAAATCGATGCTATCTAATAGTCTGATTCTTTGTTGAAAAGCATCCTCTCACGGAGAGAGAGGGGGAGAGAGAGAGAGAGAGAGAGAAGAGAGAGAGTGAATTCTACTGACCCACTAGGCATTTTTTCGTTAAAGCAGCCTTAGAAACATGGCAAACCTGGTTAAACTTCACAGATCACCCAGCAGTATAACAATATATGTTTGCAGGGTTGCTATTAACAGTTTGCTTCACACTGCGAATAACCACGTGATATGGATATGAATATGGTTTCTGTGTTACAATCTTGCGTTCCACAGAAGTGAATGGAATCGACATAAAGTTTTCACGAAATAACAGTAAATGTCATCTTTGGCCATGCAGGAAACCAATATCAGAGTAATTCACGAAGAAAAACACGCATGTATAATTACAACGCATACAAGGGTAGTGGGAAGAGGTGCCGACATACTGACAGAGCCACATGACTTCACAGTATAGTCTTCTGGTTAACCCATTCTAAAGCACATACCAATTCCCTCGGATTTCCGCCTATTTCCGCCAGTTTCTGATAGGTTGTAGGTTGGCTTTCAGAACTTTGCTCTAGTACATGGATTGTTTGATGTGTGCAGTGAGAAATGACAGCGGCAACCATTGAACTGGGTCTAAGTTAAAGGAAATAGGTGGGAAACCAGGAAAAATGAAGTTAGGATGAAATGGAGCCGAAATAAGGAACACCTTATCAATCAACTGTGATTTTATTTAAATACAGAATTGCTATGCTAGTTTGAGAATACATTTCAATGGCTATTCTGTTCAGAACACTGGTTGGAATGGTGGCATTAGAACGGTCGTCATGTTGGTCGAAATCGCATGTCTCCACATGGGTGTTATATCGACTTTTCAGTTGCACTGAGACCAACCGACCATCGCTGATTTTTGAGAGGTTTCTACGTCGTTCATCTTAAACACGTCACGACTATAACGCATAATAGGCCATGGGCCAAGTCTCTGAAATGAACATTTCGTTCGCGAGGCAAAGAAATTAAAAAAAACACATCCCAATTAATGTGGAAATTAAACCGTGGGGACTTTTCCATGTGCAGAGAGAATACCCATGAAGTACTTTTTGCGATAACAAAACTAGTTGCCCCGTCAAATTTGCAACGAAACTTCATTTAGAGGCATAATTCAGAGCTTGGTCCATGGCCTTTAACTGAAATCAACAAGAGGTGCACTTGATGAAGTATGAGGGAACATGCAGAGATGAGAATAGGTACTGTATTAAGATACTAACTGTATATGTGTCCGTCATATAATAGGACGTCCTGCTTGTTTCGGTTAAAGTCGCATACTCTCCAGATTTCGTCGTTTACAGTATCAAAGTTGAGGAATTATTGTTTTACAAATAAGTTTCACTCATGCATTCATGCACTCACTCACTCACCCACTCACCCATCCTTGCTTACGTACTCGACTCATGCATTTTTACTCACTCATTCACTCACGCACATACTCTCGAACACATCCTCATCCGCACCCAATCGTTCTCAACCTCCCACACACTCGCTCACTCACCTTGCGGACTGCCCAAAGGAGACCAGTACCTCTATGTCTTGAACAACATATAAGTATATAACTAATGACATTATATAGTATAGGTAACAATTATATCCAATTATTTTAGGATGACTCTATTAATTGCAATTAAAGAGGTAAAGGATTCCGAGGGCGCAAGTTCGAATCTCGCTAGGAACTGGCCAATCCAGTACAAGTATTGCTTTACCAAGAAAGTATCATCCTAAAAATAATTAAGTAACTATCAACTAATTAGTTGATATAGAGACGTTAATCAACTAATTAGTTGATAAAGGGTTACATTCTGCATATTCTGGTTTAGTGGGTTGGAGTTGCGCTTTCGACCAGTTTCCCCAATCTCACATGACGTTGTAAGATACCCGGATGTATGGCTACCTGCACACTCACCCATAGAAAGAAAAAACACAGAGAAGACCATTTCGTCCTATTTACAAGCTTGTTAACAGTAAGTTTGTTCCCCCAACATGCGATTTTAGCATATCAGACCGATCTGGCGCACGCATATATTAATTGTCTGTCTGAATATTATACCTATATACATACAAATCGACATGCCTAGAGGACGTTGTCCACAGGAGCCCCATAATCCGGCGCAGTGATAGAAGCCTTGATTTCAGTTGCTTACATTCTAACATAATCGACTACGAGTTGGCCAGGTCTGAATTCCTTCAATATATCAGCAAAAGTTGACATCAGCAGTCGCGTGATTTATTCAATTTGAAACAGCTTCTTATATCAAAACGGATTCGTAATTCACTGAAGAAATAAGCGCGTATATTAATCAGAATACCGTGCTGCTCTTAAAAACACGGAGAGAGAAAACGCATCAGTTTTGACCTATTAAACACATATCTTTGCCAAATTTATTCCACATCGCTATGGTGGTATGCACGCTCCAGCACTGATTGGTTGGTACATTTAAATGGGACGATGGGATTATCTCCCTTTTCTCAGTTAGCGAATCAAAGCTGAGACTATCATCACCATGGAGGTACCGGATACCTTTGGAACAGATATCATTCTATCGGTCCAACCGGAGCTGGTTGAATAGAGGCGTTTTCTCAACCTATATATGATGCAGAGAAGATGTTAATCAAAAATTGATAGGCGTTAGTCCGCCCATTATGCCTACAATTATTTCACCTGAGAACAAGCACTGTCTCACAAGCCATTAAACCTGACAGGGAGTGAAAAGAACGAACATGCGCTGTGAAAAAGGATGGACGCGTCTGACCTCATGGTCTTCAGTTTCTTCAAGAGGCAGTAACCGCAATGTTTTCACGGATACTATAAACTGGCTTTATTTTTTCGCTAGCAATTAAAAAATCGAACCGTTTTAATTTGCATTGTTAGTCGTCTCAGAATATTATGTATTGTCATGTCATTTCATTGGAGATGGTGGACTCTAATGATAAACGTGCATTATCGAGAAGATTGTTCGACTTGTTTTCTTTTTCGAATATACGACGAGTACAGTGTAAGATATATAATTAAATATGTACAGTCTCTAAATCCATTACCTAATATTCTGGTATAGCATTGTCAGGTGATATGTACATATTATACACATATATAGATATTCTGATAACCCAATATAATTAGGTCATACCTGTTTGCATACTGTGACAGTTCAACTGTCCCATGAAAGTGTCTGTCTGAATCGAACATTTAAGTTAGAATAGTCCCAGAAGACAAATTGCATGTGGTACCGGTATATAATATATCTAACCATGAATCTAAAAGCGAAATGAAAATTATTTTAATAAATTAAGGGATCATCGATTTTTATCGCTCACTTCTCACTTACAAATAGTGAAAACTTGAGATCCGGTGAGATCCACTGTCAACAAATGAAGAAAGCAGATGCATGGGAATGGCTTAAACCACCTTCAACCCTCATGGACTGTAACACTTCGTTATAGATCCTAAACCATAAGAGAATATACCCCAAAACATGTATATGTGCAAGCAGAACTAGCATGAACATTGGTAACTCTGCATTATCGGTAATACACTATACAGATTCAAGATCTGAAATTCAGGCCATACATCCACGAGTGAAGTCTAGGGATCACAGCCTGAATTTCAGGGACAATTTCCTGGATTAACCATTGAATTTCTTGAATTTACCATTAAATATGTGTGGGATGTCAGGCTGGAACCCCTGAAAATTGAGTTGTGAATGTATTGCCTAGATTTCAGGAGAAGTCCTTGAATCATTCTAATAGTCCGATTGTGGGAGGCCCGTTGGCCGAGTGGTTTAGATCGCCGACATACAGTGCTGGCGATTAGGTGCCTGACTCTGGGGTCGCTGGTTCGAATCCCGCACGGGACTCGACCAAATTTTCAGCACTAGAATTTGTGCTATTCTATGATAGTGTTATCCCAAAATAACGAAAATACTGTCATTCTAATAGTGTATTCACGATATACATTCGTTAAAATCTGTTTTGATTCTAATCTCTTGAGCACCAATACTTGTTAAGAGCAGGATCGCAGATTTGTAAATCTCTCAGCTCTTTAAAACAATGACCTCGTGTCCGTGAGCACAGAACATAGAACGAATGTGATGGAGCACTCAACATCTTACTTTTACTTCTTTCACTGAATACGGACATAATTATTCGCCTCAGAAGGTAATCCCCCTTCGTTTATGTGCTCTTTAGGACATCCGCCGGAGACAATGATATCTTCGAGTCTTGAAAATGAGTCATAGCTTGTTGTTTGATTTGTGGGCATTATTGTTCAGAGTCAATGGATTCTCATCTGTTTTCTCTAAGATTAAGACAACATGCAGGTGTATAAAAGACTGAAGAGAGTCATAAGGGAAATGGCGGCATAACTGACGGTGACAGCGTTGACACCATCACAAAGCTCCTCGTAACTACAATCCTCAGCAAACTCTTCCACCATATCCAGGAATTTCTCTATCGGACAGACCGTTGTGGAGCATTCGGGCAGAAGCTCTGGACGCTCGTTCACCAAAGCCTTGACCATGAAGGTGCGTCCAAATTCTGCCTGGCACTGATACAAGACCATCCCAACATTGGACATGAAGGGGTTGATCAAACTTGTTTGCCACTTCCGCGTTGATAAAGATTGAAGGCTATCTTCATCGTCGATTTCAAAATCTTCATCGTCTTCAAATAACCCCAGACGGGTCATGAAAGGGAGGACAGCCTGAGTGTTAGCGAAATACATGACAACCGGTGGCAACCTAGACAAATCGTTCATACCATCCTTCCTGCGAATTAACATGAAAATGACATGTTACTAAAGTATGCACATCACATGAAAAATTAAAGTTAAATTTGAATAATATTGTTACATGGATAATACAGTCTTATTTCTGCAAAGCGTTATGTTACGCATATAACGAATACCGTACCACTACACTCTCAGAAATATTCAGGTAAAAGTCCTGAACTGATCAGGTTGTATATCCACAACTCAATTCCGGGGATTTTGGCTGAAATTCAGAGCTGATTACCTGAATTTCAGAAAAAAGATCCCTGAATGAGACGATTTTCCCTGAAATTCAGGAAAATTTACCACCCTGATTAGTAAGTCTCCGACCCTATTCAGGTACGTAAAATCCCCTAAAATTCAGGTAATTTAGCCTTAATTCATGGATGATATACCAGAATTTCAGAAAAGTATCCCTGAACTTCAGGTAAAATCCCTGAAATTGAGTTGTGCAGAATTATTCCCGGAATATTTCTGAGAGTGTAGGCAAGATGTTACGCCATCCTTCGGGGATCATATTACCTTCATGTCACAATTGTAGTCGCCAAGATTGGAATTGTATGCTTTCAACTATTTTCGGACAGGTATATATTCATTGTAGAAATAAATAGTCCACGAAAACCTGAGAAAAATTGAACAAGCGAGCATGGTTTCTTCTCACATCGGAGCTTAGTATGCATTTACGTTTAACATCCTGGAGCTCAATGGTCTCCTATGCTAAATGTATTCCAGAGTTGCACAGCTGGGTCCCGAGACGTTTACTTCAGAAAATCGGTTTCGTTTCGTGGACTCGCTTATTACGCAAATGAGATGAATCAACCCATGCACCTTACTGGGGCACAGCCAGCAGTCAGATTTTCGGAGAGAGAGAGAGAGAGAGAGAGAGAGAGAGAGAGAGAGAGAGAATTTAAGTTTAACGTCGCGTTCAGCAATATTTCAGCTATATAGCGGGGACAGGATCCCCACCCGAGCAGCACACCGCCGGAAGTAACATCGTATATAGTCCTAGACTTAGTAGTTCTCTCCCCGCTAAAGGAGGAGAGACCTAGCGCCTTATCATTTAGGAGGACACCTTTGACCAGTAAATGTAGCGCACATTCTTGCTCGGCAGATAAATCCATCAACTAAATGTAAAACCGCTTACCTTAAATACTTGGCAAGGAACGAGTTATGCTTACAACCACGATCATCTCAACAGGTACTCCTTTCTGGGGTCTTCTTGTCTCACGAACCTGTTCCGTTTTCTCCTCGACTCAATTTCAACTTTCGAAAGTTGGTCAGACGCGCATGCGGCAGCTAACCTGAAGATAGCGATAGTGACATTATCACATCACGGTGTTTATCCAAACAGGTCTCTACAAGTGCAAACGATCGGTAGACATAGTTTTATTATTACAGGTGGAGATCGTTTGTACTTGTAGAGACCTGTTTTGATACACACCGTGATGTGATGATGTCACTATGGCTATCTTCCGGTTGGTTGACGCATGCGCGTCCGACCAACTTTCGAACGTTGAAATTGAGTCGAGGAGAAAACGGAACAGGTGCAAGAGAAAAGAAGACCCCAGAAAGGAGTACCTGTTGAGATGATCGTGGTTGTAAGCATAACTCGTTCCTTGCCAAGTATTTAAGGTAAGCGGTTTTACATTTGGTTGATTCAAGTAAATTTTATTTAAAGACGAGGGAGTGTTTAACATAAAACATTAGCTCTGGAGAGCTATTGGTCGTCTATAAATGGATTGGTGATGGATTTGTCTGCCGAGCAAGAATGTGCGCTACATTTTCTGGTCAAACGTGTCCTCCTAAATGATAAGGCGCTAGGTCACTCCTCCTTTAGAGGGGAAAGAACTACTAGGTCTAATATAGTACAAGCGATGTTTGTCGAACATTCCGATTACCGGCATTTTCAATTCTGCGTAATATCTCTGTTGACCTAGCGTTAACAAGAATGACCTAGAGATTCGTTTCCCCATTAATATGGGCAGAGCATATGAAAAGTAGTTCGCTCATCTGCAAAACTGTTCGGTCGGATTCAATCTCGACCGTGTGAGCGTGGGTTCCGCTACTGGGGGCAGGGGTAAAGTGGAATGAGCCTGTGAAACAGAACATGCCCTGTGCGGAGGTTGGAATCAGTCACGTGCACTGGTTACGCCTATTATGCAAATGGTATATGAATCAACCATTCGTAGTGATAGAGGAGAAGTTATATCCTTGAATAAATGACGTCATGTGTGACTTTCTGTGACGCGTGATGGATATTTAAGTTAAATCTTCATCAGTGAAATGCCATTTCGCGACACTATCAATAAGTTAAGATGCGCAACATATAGCTTAGAGATTAGGAGTCAGCGTTTACAATGACCAGAACTATATTATTACTTTGTACTTACAATCTGTCGACCAGGTCCTTTGCCAGAACACAAGTTTCCAGTTGATTTATCTCGTCCTCGTAGCCGTAAAGCTCCGCCGATACTGCGTCCTCTTTAAACTCGAGAAGCTGGAGATCTTGAGTGGTAAATGCGGCACACCATGGCGACCGACCAGATATAGCGTACTCATAAGCGCACATTCTGTACATAGCGTTGATGTCATCTGAGAATGGAAGAAAATACACAATGAGTCTTTGACGATGGCCAATGAGTTCTTAAAGATAGTTTCGAGAGAAGTAGCTTTAAATATATACTCCATCTGTAGACTAAAAAAAACTGTATAATGTACACGACATTCAGAGAAGGCCTATCCTTGCTTAGAATGCAAGCGCTCATTTCGAGACGACCCAATACAAATTTACCCATCGAGAGCCATATTATGGTGGCCGATAAGGGACATCGCTGCATTGTCTCGGGCATGTGGTTTGGTAACACGAAGGCAGGATGCGAAGGCGCGAGGCTAGGATGCCAAGTGCGAAGGAAGGATGCGAAGTGGGAAGGCAGGATGCGAAACGCGAAGCCAGGATGCGAAGCGCGAAGGCAGGATGTGAAGGCAGTGCTTTCGCACTTCGCATCCTGCATTCGCGCTTCGCATCCTGCCTTCGCACTTCGCATCCTAACCTCGCGCCTTCGCATCCTGAATTCGTGTTACCAAACCACATGCCTGAGACAATGCAGCGATGTCCCTTCCCGGCCACCATAAATACTTGGTATTCACACAGCATTGCAGAGGACATGTGAATTTTGTTAAATGCGATCGATATTTTCTTGCTTGTTATATTTCCCCGGTCCAACTTGTCAGAATGTAACTCCATATATGGTTTGAAAATTTGTATGCTTGTATGCTTTATGTTTAGACGAAGAACAGGCTTTGGTAACTATTATCACGCAGAATCGATATTCAGTTGACAGATGTTGTCCGTAATGACAGGATTAATCAATCAATCAATCAACCAATCAATAAAAGATGTTACAAAAGATGATCTCTTCAGATCAATAACCAACCAGTCTTCATTTTGAGTCGTTTTTTTTTTTCTCCTTTTTTATTAACAACAGTGTAAAAGCGCATTAGAATAAAGGCTCGTCGTCATCTATGGAGAATAAATATAACAATTTCCAACGCTGTTTGTTGACTGGACATTATCCGCAATCCTGTCCAATCTCAAGTTTGATTAGTCGGTTAGGTTCTAATTGTGACTCTTCATTTGAACGCCTATGTACATCAAACCAAACAACATTTGGTGAACCTGTTAGGTACAACCAATATAAAATTCAGATTGATGATCACTTATGGAATCCACTCGGAACAGCCTCGCAGTAGGCCTGTAGACTGTACTGATCCCCCCATCACTGGTTGGAAACATTATTGGCATTCATGTTCAAACTCGTTGCAGGCAAGGTATCACACCCTAACTCCGAGTAGCTCATGTCAGCTGTAGGACTTCCGTTGCCATGGAGATCGACATAGACCTCGAATAAGACGAGATCCTTCGGTGGTAGACTCAAGGGAGTATTTAATTCATTCAGATATATATTTTATCTCCTGATAAGGAAGAACACAAAGAGGACAAACGGTATGTGAGCGGAAATACATCCTATAGTATTTGGTGTGCCTTACGTGCGACGGATCACGGTCTACAGCTGAGAGCTGTAAAATCCCTACACCATTATTGCACGAGGTCAGATGACTTTGACGAAATCGGCCGAGCAGTCGCGAATGTTTTGAAATCAAGCCATTCGCCCCATTCCGGCCTATTCCGTCAAGTCATAGTACCTTGCGCATTAATGGTGTGGGGATTTTACAGCTCTCAGCTGTAAACCGTGATCCGTCGCACGTGAGGCGCACCGCATGCTATGGGAAGTGCTTCCGCTCAAATAGTCCTCGTTGTATTTCTCCCTTATTAAGAGATAAAACATATATCCAAATGAAATGGATCTTGAATCTACCCCAGAAGCATCTCTTCTAATTTGAGGGGTTTTTCCTGGTTTTGTGTCCAAATCTGATCTCCATTGTAACGACCGCCATACAGCTGACATGCGCTGTTTGGAGATTCCACGTGATGCTGTGCTTTTAACATAGATGCCGATATGGAATCCTAGCAGTGCGACACGAGGTATACTAATGTCCTGCAGTATCTGAGGCCGTGTCAAGTGGAAATCAAGCAAGACTCTACCTGGGTACCGGTATGAAGGGAACGGTT
Source organism: Hanleya hanleyi (assembly GCA_036873755.1). Lineage (NCBI taxonomy): Eukaryota > Metazoa > Mollusca > Polyplacophora > Lepidopleurida > Hanleyidae > Hanleya > Hanleya hanleyi. The sequence continues at coordinate 8,232 of JAVTVY010019484.1, read as the reverse complement.
GTCCCCATAGACCAGTGTCCGGTCGGACTCTGATATCCAAGGGACCATTTTCTGATGTCCGTGTCCGGGCTGGGTTAAATCATAGCAAGCGGAAATTCGTATCTGGGGAACCCCTTTCTCTTACATCGGTACTTTTGAGCATGATCTGATTGAAATTATCCTAAAATAATTGGGACGTATATGACATATTGGATTAATCAACCTTCTTCTGAGCAGAACGGTACTATTTCATGCTGGGAACCATGCACCATTGTGACAGAGGGTGTCAACAACGCCCGTCAACTCCAAAAATAAGTGTGAACACGCACGCAAACGGTCTCCACTCAGGGGTGAAAAATGCAGCAAGTTCTAAACAACTCTATAGGGACAATGATAGCATCAGTTGTGTTGGACTGGTCTCTATCTCAAATGTAATATTTATCAATAATACAAGAGTTCAATAAAATATATACAGAAAACAAATGGAGAAAAAAAGGGAAAAAAGTAAATACGTAGCATTTCTTCTGGCAGAGTTACTTCCCTCCATTTCACTTAAAATACATTATGGATCCAATCTGAACTTATGTCGCCAGAACTCACCAAATGAAACTGAGTCGGGTGCCAGACCTAGTCGAGTTGTGATTCCAGAAATCATATCTTTAACTTTCTGCATTTCCCAGAAGTCTTCCAAAGTGTCATCTGCGTCCTATAAATAAAACCGAAATATCCGTCTAAATGGATTTATGTCCTCATTTGATTTTAGAAACCAAAATTCATAAAAAGCATATTCTAGTCTCTTAAATATTCTTTCAGCTATACCCACTATGAAGTTCAATACTATAAAATAATAGGGTATCCTTAAATTGTATACCTCCTAAAGTTATTCCGAGAGTTGAGATGGTTACAAACTCTGACAATGAGAGAACGCCTTCAGTGCCTATTTCTAACTTACATTATCGTCCTTCTCACAGGAGGCAGAGAACTGAAGTAAAAGATCTCGTTCTTGCGCTGTTGGTCCCCTTGCCTCTGAAAAATTATTCGAAGAAAGAATCGCCATGAATCATTTCAAACTACAAACCCAATCAGATCGTAGATATGCCCAATTTATTGTGGCCGTCAATTCAACCTAAGAAACCTTTAAAAAGACTGGATGACGAGACACCACAGTGTCTCCACCCCAACAGGTAAAGTACTAAATTGTAGGCTAGAATTCCATGAGTATTTCTATTACGGGTTGTAAATAGTGTAGTGTGAAGGCCACTTGAAAACTTGTTAACACAATGAAGACTTGTGTATGAAGATATCTTCATATATATATACACAGGTCGACTTCTCCGTTCACACTTGGAATTAACCTTGATATCGGACTACTGAAAGCATTCAAATCCGAGGTGTAAATTCCATTCACAAACCTATCTATACAGAGATCTATACCAGCACCTATACCCAACGACAAGAGTAGTATACAAAGGTGAAATTGAGTTACATTTCACCCGGATGTAACTATGACGTCACAACATCCGATGGTGGCGCCATCTGTACACATTGGTGGCAAAAACCCGCACTAGGGGGAGACAACTCGATCTGCATACAAACCATAAATTAAGTCTCATTGACCTCAGAAATTTGCATATGACCTCTGTGACGTCACAGCGACAGCCAATGAGAAGCGAGTATTCTGTCACAGGGGTCATTGTGGGTGGTGGTGGTGGGACCAAAATGGCGGCCTGTGGGAGGTGGTGGTGGGACCAAAATGGCGGCCAGTGTGGGTGGTGGTGGTGGGACCAAAATGGCGGCCTTGTGGGTGGTGGTGGTGGGACCAAAATGGCGGCCTTGTGGGTGGTGGTGGTGGGACCAAAATGGCGGCCTTGTGGGTGGTGGTGGTGGGACCAAAATGGCGGCCTTGTGGGTGGTGGTGGTGGTGGGACCAAAATGGCGGCCAGATGGCGGGGTTTCCCAGTGGGGGATTCCCCAGTGGGGGTTTCCCAATGACGATCACGTGATCAAGGCATGTCCTGACTTGTTCTGGGTTGTACAGTTCTGCCATGCGGAGGATGGGTACTAGTATTTCGCTGACGTCCTAGTAATAAACATAATCTATAGGTGTTGTACCATGTTAATAGGATCAGTCTAGCATCTGTACCACCCTAGGGTCGAGCGTTTATTGTCCCGTGTATCTCCGCAAGAAAACAACAAACAAAATGGCGGCTCCAGGATGGTGTGGGGACGCCCTTTCCACATCACGGCATCAGAGCGCCATCTGCACACATTGACGCAAGGGAGACAACTCGTGTGGTCCAAGGATATGGAAATAGCCGTTTTGGAGCTAGGGGAGTTACTACTGGTCCAGTGGGGTCGAGTGATGTATCAATGTGAAGCCTATGTGAGGGGGCATCTGATGGGCTGGGTGTGGGGCTGAACTAGCGTCATTCTGCGCATGCGCGGTGGCCCAAGGGTATGGAAATAGCCGTGTTGGAGCTAGGGGAGTTACTACTGGTCCAGTGGGGTCGAGTGAGGTATCAAAGTGAAGCCTATGTGAGGGGGCATCTGACTGGACTAGTGGGTTTGAAATAGCGTCATTCTGCGCATGCGCGGTGGCCCAAGGGTATGGAAATAGCCGTGTTGGGAGCTAGCGAAGCCAATAATGGTCCAATGGGGTCGTATGAGGTATCAAAGTGAAGCCTAGGTGAGGGGGCATCTGACTGGACTAGTGGGTTTGAACTAGCGTCATTCTGCGCATGCGCGGTGGCCCAAGGGTATGAACATAGCCGTGTTGGCATGTAGGGGAGTTACTCATGGTCCAATGGGGTCGAGTGAGGTATCAAAGTGAAGCCTAGGTCAAGGGGCATCTGACTGGACTAGTGGGTTTGAAATAGCGTCATTCTGCGCATGCGCGGTGGCCCAAGGGTATGGAAATAGCCGTGTTGGAGCTAGCGAAGCCAATAATGGTCCAGTGGGGTCGAGTGAGGTATCAAAGTGAAGCCTAGGTGAAGGGGCATCTGACTGGACTAGTGGGGGTTGAACTAGCGTCATTCTGCGCATGCGCATAGACGTTTTGGGATGTAGGGGAGTCCCTAATGGTGCAATGGGGTCGAGTGAGGTATCCAAGTGAAGCCTAGGTGAAGGGGCATCTGATGGGTTGGGTGTGCGGTAGGAATATCATTCTGCGCATGCGCAGATGCAATGCGGAGCTCTCGTCCAATCAGAAGCGAGTATTTCAAATCCGCCACGGAGCTCTCGTCCAATCAGAAGCGAGTATTTTGACCCGGTGCATTATGGGACATATCCAAGATGGCGGCACGTATGTTCAAGATGGCGGCACATCCGGTGTCGAAAACTGGCCATTTTGTCGGGATGTGGTCACCTAGTGTCGAAAACTGGACCCTGTATGGGTCCCGCTAGACGTGTTGGAGCTAGGGGAGCCACGAATGGTCCAATGGGGTCGAGTGAGGTATCAAAGTGAAGGGGCATCTGACTGGACTAGTGGGTTTGAACTAGCGGCATTCTGCGCATGCGCAGTCTGGCCGTAGTATAGAAATAAACGTGTTGGGGTGTAGGTGGGCCCCTAGTGGGTCGATGGTATCGAGTGATGTATCCATGTGAAGCCTAGGTGAGGGAGTTACACTAGGGTGTCGTTTCCATTCTGCTGCGCAGGTCACGTGTGGGTTGTGACGTCACTTCCGGGTTTTTCACTAAAACTACCTCCAAACATAGAAGAGTTTCTAATGTTTCCTTACACGTCCGTATGTTCAACCTCCGGGATGTTTCCCGGCGCGGCCCCCCCCCCCCAGCGCGAGCGCGCGCGCGCGCGCGGGTTCTCCGGGCCGCAGCGCGCGCGCGCGCGCGCGTCAATGTAGGGAGAGGTTAAATCGACAACATAGAACTTATAGTCATCAACTTCATCTATACGTGTTGGACGAGTCTCTTCACTCACCGTATACACGCACCTCAATGAAATGCCCGCTCCAAACCTAGACCAAAAACACGTACTTGGCCTGGGGGCTGATTTCATTGGCTCTCTATTTTTACTATAGTGCTCTTGCATTCTAACCTTGATGGGTTACATTTTGGCCCCATCCTACACCACTGATTTCAGTTTCACTGAATCTCCACATTGGGCATTGATGCATTATGAATAAAACACACAAGACAGGGTTTTTGGTGAGATCTCATTTTTTTATTCAGTGAACAACAACAACGTGAGAACAACCACGTGAAAACTGAAGCCCAGAACAAGGGGCTTGTAAACTGAAGCCCAGAACAGGGGGGCTTGTAAACTGAAGCCCAGAACAGGGGGCTTTTAAACTTAAGCCCAGAACAGCGGGCGTGTGTACATTGAAAGAATTCAAGCCCAGAACAGGGCTTGTACATTGAAATGATGGGCGGCCCAGTCATATACGAGTACATCGCGGTCCTCGGCCTTGGGGTACTCGTCAAACATCGGTACGATGGTAGATAAGGTCTTACCCGGCATCGATGGTACAGGTAAAACAAGCAATATTGTCCGCACACGCTACTGGTCAGGCTTTGCAACGTTTGACTGTTCCAACACCACGTCTCTGTGCCTTGATCCATGAAGTCTGTTAAACCGGGATGGAGGGGTGGCAGGCCGTACGGGTCAAAGTATTCGCCCTGCTGTTCTGTCAAGTACACGGCCACCCAATGTTCACCGGATCGCTCCATCGGGTCCGTGTTGAGAACGTAAGCAGCAGGATACACACGGTCTAATGGGAACACATCTCGGGCGAACACCCCTTGAAACATCATACGTGTCTCTGGGTCATTCTCCAGCACGGTGGTTATCTGCTCTGTATCCATGTTAGGTGAAGAAGTCACACAGCACGTTGCGCGCCTTGTCCACTTGAATGATGTTGTCAAACTCGGCGTAGCAGATCACATTGACGTTGCTCCGGAGGGCTCGTTGAAAGTGGATTTCCAACCGTAAATTGCCTTACTTGGCCAGGGCCAGCTGATGGTCGTTCTCTAAGGTGGGGTCAGATCGAAACAGAACAACGTGTATCCGTTCCCGTAGTCCTCCCGACTGATGAAATTTCCTTCGTCCTGGTTGATTTGACCGGTGGCTGTAAACAGGCTCTGATAGGCTCGAATGAAATTCGCGCGCCCAAAGTTCGGGGTTAAGGCCGTGGCTGGCACCTGTTGTCCATCCACATGCAGGGCCACAAAATTGATGTCGAAATGTTTAAAGTCAAACGGATTCTCTGGGTAGGCTCCACTGAAACTGGTATTTTCCACACAGGCCAGGATCAATCGCTTGGGTAGTTCCCCCAGGAACAGGTTGTCTTTGTTGGTGCTCATATTTCCAGCAGACACAGAGAACACTTTGGTTTTCACACGTCGGATAGGGTACTGGGCTGGTTTTGTTTCCAAGGCTTTCATGTGTCCCAATTGAACGGCTGGATTCGGTTTCACTTTTCGGACATACAGGACTGCGTCTTCGATGACAATCTTATAGTCAGCTACATGCGCCTCTACGTTAGTGGCCATCAAGGCGAAAGTCGGAGGCGCCCGTATCAGTCGGATTTTGATGGGAACCTTGTTCAAGAGGTATCGGTCTTGCATGAACATGTCTGCGTGCAGTCGACCGATCATATCCACCGAGACACCGTTCGCGGTCAAAGCCTTCCGTTTGCTATATCCCGTATTGTCGTTCTCTGCGCCCATGTGCTCGGCTTTGTCCTGGTAGAATAAAGCGGCTGTCAGTTGAGATTTTTTAGCCTCTCGCCCATGCGACAACAGCGTCTCGATGTAGGCTCGATACGGGTACGTGTTGGTCGAGTCACTGATGAGTTTGTCGCTGAGAAATATATCCACTTGTTGAAACATCGAGTGCAGCCAGAGATTCGTGGGGCCCACCGTTGCTTGGTCGGCGATTCTGGTGTTATCTCCATTGACGATCTTGGCTTTCACATACAAGTAGGTATGGGCTAAATCCACATAGGCCGTATCCGCATTACTGATGGTGAACTCGATGGGCCCTGTTGCGTTGATGCTGGACAGCGGGAGATGCTCCACCGATAATCCTTGTTCGGCACTGGTCTGGGTGGGCGGTACGGTCCACAAATCAAATTCACTGTTGGTGGAGGGGCAGGACTCGGCGTGGATCAAGGACATGTTTTAAGAAAAGATATCCCGGGTCTTCGATGTGCGTCGTCGCTGGGCCGGTCGTCGACTGGTGCGTGGTCTCGGTGGTGCAGGTCTTTTATTCCCTACGGTACGTTGTGCTTTGGCCACCAAGACGCCTCCCGCTTCTTTGGCCCGCCGTTTCAAGGCTTCTTTGGGTGCTGTACCTCCCATCACATCACCGGCCACTTGCAGTCCGCTGCGTACCGCTTGTTTGCCGATTGCTTTCACCCCACGCGTCACCAAGGGCAGGAACGTTTTGACGATGCTGCCGAGTATGTTCCCCAGTCCATGTCCACGTTGCATGCGTGCACCACTGAACACCGGAAAGCCACCGCCGGCCTGTTGGGCATAATAGTCCATATAGCTGCGTGCATCGCACTCGTAAGGCAGCTTCATTATACAAAGTGGGGAGCACGTGCATGTCGAAAATGAAGTGTCAGCACCACTTTCCCGCGTTGGAATGCCACCGGTCGTCCCGTGTCATCTCTTATATCCACCGTGATCGTGTTGATGTGGGTTTGTCGTACGGGCAGGTAGAGCATGTGGGTGAAACTGTGGGTGACTTGATCGCCATACTTATTTTTAATGGGCACCACCCGTAACAGAGGTATGTTGATATCGCCCACGATGTGGGTGTCCACCACGTCCGAGTAGACGTAGAGTCCGTACATACCCGACTTCATATCCATCGGGATCTCGCCTTGGTGGGCGATGGGACCAGCGAACGTCTGTAGATCGAAGCCCAGCATTTGCTGTAGGATAGGACTCAGTACGACACTCGCGTTGGCGGTGACGGTAAGCTCTGCCTTGTCGTTGTGTGCGTTGTAATCGAAGTCCACGTGATTCTTGAATGGATAGGCTTGGATGGGTTTTGAACTATTCGTGACCTGCCGTAGAGCCTTATAATGCAACAGTCTTGACAGCCCACCGATGAACTCCTTGGGCGTATCGTATTGGCCTTCGGGGAGGGTGAGTCGGGTGTCTTTTCCTTCGTAGGTCACCTCGTACCACACTTCATTGGCTCGCACGTTGTACCACGAGTAAGGGTATTGGATATCCACGAGGCCACATTCCCATCGTCCAGGTAAATGCAACGGTTGCGGTAACTGGGTAACGTACTTGGCCACGGTGTTGTGAGGAAACACATCCAGTGAGGTAAAACATGGCGACTGAGCTGTCCTGCTGCTGCTGTTGGTTTTAATAGGTGTTCCAGGCCTTGGGCACTTGTGTCCGGCGTCGTGTTCGTCGCGTTGACCTGCTACGTGTCACGGCTCTGGAGATGTGGGGTGTCCTGATCAAGGGTGGTTTTTTAAAGGTTTGAAAAGAAGGTGCCCGTTGTGGTGGTGGAGTTTTGGGGGGTGACTCCGGTTCCCATTCGGATTCCCAAGAAGGTAGTGGGCCACTCGGCGATTGCTGGGTTCGCTGCATAAAGGCCCAGCGGAGGGGGTTCCCCACCAAATCCTGTGGTACATGCATGTCTTTCAAGCCTTGAGCGAAGACCTCCCATCCTCGAGGATCCGTGCATCAGGTCATTCACTAAATCCGTCATGTGGGTGCCGGGGACCACCTGATTCTGTACCAGTAGTTCGCCTTTATCATTCCAAGTCATGTTAGGATTCTGTTTCATCCGTTGTAATTGCTGAATGCGACGTTAACCCCTAATTCTCTCTCTCTCATCCGTTGTAATACCAGGCCAGCTTGTTTCTTGAACGATGCAGGTACACCCTTCAGGACTTCGTCTTCCACCCACTGTGGGGCTGTGGGGGCTACCCCTGGTAATGGCGGCTGTTGGAGCGGTGCTGAGGTCGGCGGTGTGTCACGTGGTGGTGGTGGTGGTGGTGGTGGTGGGGTAGAGAGGGTTTTTGTATTGGTCCATGAACGTCATGTACCGTTGAAGCGTCTCATTGTACCGTTGTACTTTCTCACTGTCGCTTAACCCCGGTCTCTGTAAGATCTGTTGCATCTCTCCATCGAGGGTGTTTATGGTCTTCACCGTAGGTGGGACAGGGTAGGGCGATTGAAGGTTTTGAAGGAACCGTGGTTCGACGAGGACCATTTTTTTCGTGTGGTTCATTGTCGGCCGAAGATTCCACCCAATACTGGACCCAA
>JAVTVY010019483.1:0-71793 GCA_036873755.1 Hanleya hanleyi | reverse complement strand
AATTAATCTGAACGACTGGCTACCAGCTTTGCAACTTTATATCAGGATTGTAGGTAATGCCTGTAGAAAATAACTGATTACCTCTATATCCACCGAGATATTATTTTCGAAACAAACTGGCCACATTTCTGCAGATTGAATTTCCATTTAGAAAAAGAAAATGACAGATTTTGACCTACGTCAGCCACAAAAGTTAAACTGGGTGGTCAAAGTCGACCCTCAATACACGCCGACTACCATTCACAAAAATACTCTTCGACTAGAAGAGCAATTTATGTAAGGAATTCTTACAGATCTGCAGAGTAAATCCGTTCCATATAATTCAATATTCATTTGTAAGCACTGCAAACATTTCCAGGTTAATTAGAACTATATATTTACGATCAGAGTCTATGTTTAATTGGTGAGATATCTTAGATCTGAGAAAAATTGCGGACTTAAGATACACTAGCCCATGCGCTGTGATGAAAGATCACCTCAAATAATTATAAAGTAGCTCAAATGACTCATCTACAATATGTCTCTAGAAAATATATCGAAAGATAGGTAAACCCTATATACATGTACAGTCAATCTGGGGTGCAGGTAGGATATTAAAGGATCACTCTATTTTATCTGGACTCAAATCGGCTTCCTCGTCCTGTCTCTTGGTTTGGCTGGTAGTGACGTGGCTTTGATTGACTGAATCGTGAAATTAATTGAAAATCAGCCTAGTTGAATGAAGCTGGAATAAATCCCACTATTCAATCAATCAAATCAACTTCACTAATTGCATAATAAACACGACGAGGAAACAGCTCTCTATGCAGCTCAGACAAGACTGTGAAATAATCATTGGTGATTGAACATTTAATGAACTGTCAGAACTGAGACATTTTTTCTAATAATAACGGCTATATGATGGAACAATGCTTAGTTCAGATGAAGGTGGCGCTAATGGTCATTTCATCCCAAATAAATATACAGACACGGAAAAGTGTTGCGACTTGTTGCATTTATGTTATTATGTCTTTTCTTCCATGCATGTAAACTACCAAAACGTGATAGCAGGACATCATGATGTGTTATTATGAAATTGTTATGAAAGGGACCTAAGGGATACTGTACAAGAATCGGACGCCGCTACGACGAGAGAAAATATCTTTAAACTGAGTTAGAAGGTCATTCTCTGGATTTTAACCAAAATACAAGTGGAGTATTATATCATATTTTTTAAACCTATTCGGTTGTCAACTTACCAGGTAGATATCTTTTCCCACTTTGATCTTAGTTGGCGGTTGCTGGTGCGGGCAGCTTGACATTTGACATAATAACGGAAAATTGAAATCAGAATTTGGAATTAATAGCCTTTCTAAACGCCAAATATCCAATGGCAATAGCTTGTACGCAACCGCTTACATGTGCTTCAATAAAAAGCAAGGGATACATACAAGTGAAAATATCATCATTGTAGCCCCGATTTATCGTAGCAACAGCGATTGAATTTTTGGTATATGTGGATCAGTCACTCAAATTTGAGTTAATAAACTCTCAAGATTAATTTATTAAACACTCAAGGCAGAATGAAAATGATTTCACCCAAGAAGAGTGAAGTTCGCCAAAGTTGAGATCAACCTTATGTTTGGTGGGTTTGTGGTTTGATCACCCTTGCTAAATTATGTTTCAGGTTTGAATACTGGAGACGAACGCCTCTAAAAATCTGAGACACAGGTGCGATGTGCAAGCACGCGCACTGCAGCTCACGGCTCGCCGGCTGATCCAATTTTACTAAGGCCCGAGGTAGCAGGGCCGGATATATATAGGCTTCCTGAAATATATTTACCTCTACAGACTTTCTATTATGTATCACCTTCCCTGTGGTGTAAATTAATATAATTTATGATTTTAGCGAATTACGTCAAAATTTGATTTAAAAGCTGTAGTTCAGCGTACCCATTCTCCATGTTAAATGAATGGGAGAACGGATTGACCTACCGAAGAGGTCCCGAAAAAGAAGATCTTTTTTTCATTCACTTGCATTATCGATGGAAAATTTATTTACCCCTCATCAGGAAGATAAAGGTTTACTTGACAAGTGTATGTAATTATATTTGTTCATAAATGAGGACAAATTGCGTCAAAACACCTTTGAATTTGAACGAAATTAAGCGGTTTTGGAGGAGACATGGTCGACTGCACATCAACCATTGTCTCTGATTGGTCGAAGCAGTGACCACTCTTACATTCTGACATGAACAGTTGTTGAAATTGAAAAGATGGGGATCTTCACTTTAACAAGAGACATTTACACTCGATTCTCAATGATGTTCCTTGTATTCTGCACAGATTAATGATAGGTCATATGTTATAGAGCATTGCAATTAATCTGATGCAGGTAGATTACAAATCAACGCTCAGAAAAATGAGTAATCCGTTGAAAATGAAAGTACGGTCCACTTTTATCTATCCAAATTTGGGAAAAAATCGCATGGCCCAACCATTTTGACGAAGAATGTATTATCCAATTATACAATAGCCGAGCATTGTTATGGGATAACCTTATCATGAGCGTCACGTGATCCGGAGAAGTGAATTTATTTCCTTTCTTTTAAAGATGATGGAAATATTCCGATTCACTCTCCTACTAGTTTGACAGTGACAATTTTGTGTACTCACGGCGAAGATTGAAATGGCACCTAGGAGCATCATTGTTCCCCTGGGTGCATTGTGACGTCACATGGGGTGTACCATGGTTACAGCATGGGCTCTGGCGTAAGCTATTCGTTTCACATTCTCTTCTACTATTTCTCAGATCATCAATAAAATAAGCGTGCTATAAACTATCTATGATCATTCGACGTTGTTACGCCTCTAACATATTGAGCAATTAGCTTCAAGGGAAACGGTTGTCTTACTCTAAGTAACACGCCTTTGTCCTTGGACGACCACCCCATGCGGTCCATTCCATGTTCACTTTTTGCACTAAGATTTCCGCTAAAACTCATGAACGGTACAATTAATTTAAAAAAAATTGCCGATGGGTGAACTTTTAATGGGAGGTAGATATACATACTTGAGGACTAATTTAATAAAGGTTAATTATGACAAAACTGGCAGTATATTACTACAACAAAGACGCATGATCAGTTAACGTTACTTATCATTTTGATCAACCACTTTCGTCTGCTAGTTTCCCCATTCTAGTCCAGCCATCGTTAATCAAATCTAATTTGTTGAACGACTTATATTGTATAAGGTATCCATGTAGTTTTCATTTCGTACAAAACTATGTTTTTAGCGGTTTCGTTATCCACTTCGAGATATAAATGGCGACACGTATTTGACAGCAAGATCGTGGAGTCTTCTTCAGATGATCATTATTAGAGCTGTTCATACCAATAAGGTTCCGCGTAATAGTCAGTATTCTGTGCCATAAGGTATGTTACAAACCAGATGAGATGGAAACTTCTATACGTGAACAGGTAACACGAACGGAACTTAAAGATTATATCTACTTCACGGGGGTTCGCTCACAAAACTAATGTATTTCATATTAGTAAGTTCTATGCTCCCCGAGGCCGCCATGAGTAGGGATGTTTCTCATTTGGTGATTAATTTCACGGCTTAATGGCTACTATATGATGCATCATCATGGAGATATCGTATCCTCAAGGGTTGTGATGGCTGGTAACTCCCTTAAAACAAGGTAACCGTCCTGTCATATCCATCAATCATAACACCTCTACAGATCAAGACATATCTAATTCTCCCTCAATCTAACAAGCAACACTCTGACACTCGTCACCCCTCCCCCCCCCCGCCCCCCTATCCGACTGACCGTGTATGATACCTATATTTGCTAGGTCCGCAAAGAAACAACCCATTAACGGTATTGGAAAGATTGACCTTTAAAATATTAAACAATGACAGAAATCCCGTTATCGATGTATAGGCGGTTATTGTTACTTCGGTGGCGCAACAGGACGGCATCATCGTCAAACAAGTATTAGGTATTGGCGTATTCAGATGAATGCATTTGACCTGCACCTATATCTCGAAATAGATCACAAGAAACGAGTTGTTATATGTTAATCAAGGTAACTGGTAGCTGTTAATGAGTTATATTCGCAAACTGCTAAAGAACAAGTTTTCAGCACCAACACACTGTACCACTTCACACAATTAAGAGTGCACAATTTAACACGACCCAATTACAATTGAACATCATATGGGTACTCTAAACAACCATTACCATACATTGTGCGGCCAACCGTTATATGAATTCTTGTCAGAACAACGACATTTTTTCTACCACCCTTACGTGTTGCGTTAGTTAACAGTAGGCCCTAGTAACTGTTCTGCATATTCATCAGGGCTGTCCTTTTTCTGTTTTTGGTAATATCGCCTAATATTTTATTCTAGTTTTCGTCAGTAACATCCCAGAATGCTCGGCACGTGGCAAATCAAATAAATCACCATGCAAAGCTAGATTCTTTCAACCCAGTTGACGAGAGCCCTTCGGAATTTTGGGAAAGGTATTGTGCTACTATTTATAAAACTCTGGAGTTGAATGTATGTGGATACTGAAAAATTCAAAATGTCTTGTGGGAGAACTTGATGCTGAAGTTCGCATACCGTACAAACATGTATCCACATTGAATTTCTCTACTTTCTATATACTACAATCCTCCATCAGGACCTCACCGACCGTCTACGTTCATTAATAGTATCTATCTCCAACAAACCTGATCGCCGATATATTAATGCCAGAAGCCATTCTTTAGCTCTACTACATACAAGGGATTACAAGCGTCTAGTCCGTCATCCATAGTCCATTAGAGAATATCCGCGTCCATAATCCAAAGACCTATTCCATATTCCATATAACAGTATTAGCACCAGATTCAAAAAGACAATCATAGTATACATAAACATAGGCTTGTTTCCTACAAGAGAGAAGCGGTCAACAGTTTTCAATGATGCCGGCAAGACATCATGATGTTCCAAAAATATCAAATCCGTATCGCTGATCAGCATTCTTAATCCATAATATTCGTTGTAAAGTCGTCATCTAAAGAATGATGTATCTCAGTCACGCTTTGATTGTGACTATTCATATGAGTACCATGAGGATCTTGAAGTACATGGGTTCATACGGCCCCTAGCCCCGGGTTAAGCGGAATTAGACACAAGTTACGAAACCTAGCGCCATAGATCTTGCACGCTACGTTCGTATTTTTTTATCAGCATGCGATATGTATCGCCAAATTTGAGAAACTTTGAGTGGAGGCGTTTGGTGGAATAGCCCTGTTTTATAAGTTTCTGTAACAATGCTTTGTGACGTTGATTAAAATCGTCACATTTAACACAGGATCTAGCAAATGCTACTAAGCGAGATATGTAATAATAATAATAATAATAATAATAATAATAATGATAATAAAAGGCTTTATTTATAGTCGATATTACACTCTTGGGCTGTCGCCTTTCTACCAGAGGGTCGACATATGTACACATCACATGCAGGTCCCACTGGAATATTACTGTCCAGAAAGGGATAATTTACGATGTCGAAATTGTAATAATCTCTTTTGTCATAAAGTAGACGAGAGAGATGGCCCGCTGCATTTTTATAGAGATGTAGATCTAAATAAGATCTTCTCGCCATGGATAATTGCTATATAAATGCTGCAGTGAAGGATAGAAATAAATATCCACCTTCACTGTATTTGAAGGAAACTACAGATAGCCCTAACGGCATATCAAATTTAGACCTATATCGCCATTAAAATGAGGCGGGTCTTTTCTCTCATCGCGTTTACGCCAAATGAGATCATTACAATTTTGACATCGTAAAGTATCCCTTCCATGACAGCAATATTCCAGTAGGATCTGAATATAGCGCATACATATCTAGATCCTGTGTTAAATGTGACGATTTTTATCAACGTCACAAATCATTATTTGAGAAATTTCTAAACCCGGGCTATATCATCTAGCGCCTCTATAAATTTTCTCAAATTTGGTGATGCATATCGCATGCTGATAAAAAATTACGAGCGTAGCGTGCAAGATGTATGTCCTTACGTTTCGTAACTTGTCTAATTTCGCTTAACCCGTGGCGAGGGCCGTATGAACCCACGTACTTTAAGATCCCCATGGTGTTCATATGAACAAACACAAGCAAAGCTGAGTGGCTGAGATACATCATTATCTAGATAACGACTTTACGAAGAAAATCATATGGATTAATAATACTGACCTTCGATACGGATTTGATACTAACATCACGATGTCTTGCCGATGTGGTGGGTAAGAGCGTCCTGGAGATTGTCCCTTTTCAGATCATTTTCTAATGCAACTAAGGACGGACACTTATATCGAATGTGGAGAAGAATGTCCTAGCTGGGTTAAAATATAGGAGTCGGACACTCGTGGCCACCGGACATTCTATGTTTCCACATCGGCGTCATTGAAACCTGATGACCGCTTCTCCGTTGCAGAAAGCTAGCCCATGTTTATGTATACAATGATTGTTGACGTCTTAATGAATACATCTCAATACAGTTTTGCGTCAAATGTAATATGATTCCAAAAATTGCGAGTTGTGTTGAAATAAACATATAAAATCATAAGCAAGCATGTTGTTTTAGACACAGATTCTAAAACAATTTCTTTTGTTTTCAACAATGGAACTAAAAAACGTAATTGTCCGCTGTGTATTACATAATCAGAGTATGTGCCAACAGGATAAACAAACCAGCCATCACCGTCTGAAGTATTATGCAATATCAGACCTCATTGGTCAGTTGCAGTGTGGGTGTGTGTGTGGGGGGGGTGGTGTCCCAGTGATATATTTGACAAAGGATAACTAGTCGCATGTAAGGAAGCGTCATATCATTGCCTGACATTGTCCCTTTATTACTCAGACCGTCCCTTTCCCCTTTATTCTCGTATCCCTTCGACCTTGTGATCGGGAGACAGTTTGACCACGTAAAAATTTAACATCGTGTAAAAAGGAAATCAATATACACACGATTTCTTTTCGGTCTATTCCCAAATATCCATTGTCATTCAGTTTAATATCGGTGTTTGTAAGAGATGTACATTCCACACACACTATCGCTACGCCGATTTTGAATGAGTCCACCAACTGTATAGAACAGGCGTCTCTATTTTTTCCTCACGATTTTGTCAGCTGTCCACGTGAATGTGTGAACATTATTATTGCGGAAAAATGTTGAGCAGGCCAAAGCAGACCTCGATAGACAAGGCCAGAAATTTATCGTTCATACATCACAACCAATCATTAACAGATAGAGGAGCTGCTCTCTCGCCAAAACTTGTGCAGAGGTGCCTAAAAAAAGTTGTAAAGGGGAGACGACTAGAAAATGGAGGGAGGGAAGAACAATTGGATGGAGAGAGGAGGGAATGATTGGATGAAGAGAGCTAGGAATGATTGGATGGAGAGAGGGAGGAGTGATTGGATGGAGATAGGGAGGAATGATTGGTTGGAGAGAGGGAGGAATGATTGGATGGAGAGAGGTAGGAATGATTGGATGAAGAGAGGGAGGAATGATTGGATGAAGAGAGGGAGGAATGATTGGATGGAGAGAGGGAGGAATGATTGGATGGAGAGAGGGAGGAATGATTGGATGAAGAGAGGGAGGAATGATTGGATGGAGGTAGGTAGGAATGATTGGATGGAGAGAGGGAGGAATGACTGGATGAAGAGAGGGAGGAATGATTGGATGAAGAGAGGGAGGAATGATTGGATGGAGAGAGGGAGGAATGATTGGATGGAGAGAGGGAGGAATGTTTGGATGGAGAGAGGTAGGAATGATTGGATGGAGAGATTGCGGAATGATTGGATGAAGAGGGGGAGGAATGATTGGATGGAGAGAGGTAGGAATGATTGGATGAAGAGAGGGAGGGAGGATTGGATGGAGAGATGGAGGAATGATTGGATGAAGAGAGGAGGGAATGATTGGATGGAGAGAGGGAGGAACGATTGGATGAATAGAGGGAGGAATGATTGGATGGAGAGCGGGAGGAATGATTGGATGAAGAGAGGGAGGAATGGTTGGATGAAGAGAGGGAGGAATGATTGGATGGAGAGAGGGAGGAATGATTGGATGAAGAAAGGTAGAAATGATTGGATGGGGAGAGGAGGAATGGTTGGATGGAGAGGTAGGAATGATTGGATGAAGAGAGGGAGGAAAGATTAGATGGAGGGAGGGAGGAATGATTGGATGGAGAGAGGAGGAAGAAATGATTGGATGGAGGGAGGGAGGAATGATTGGATGGAGAGAGGGAGGAATGATTGGATGGAGAGAGGGAGGAATGATTGGATGGAGAGGGAGGAATGATTGGATGGAGGGAGGGAGGAATGATTGGATGGATGGAGAGAGGGAGGAATGATTGGATGGAGAGAGGGAGGAATGATTGGATGGAGAGAGGGAGGAATGATTGGATGGAGAGAGGGAGGAATGATTGGATGGAGAGAGGGAGGAATGATTGGATGGAGAGAGGGAGGAATGATTGGATGAAGAGAGGGAGGAATGATTGGATGGAGGTAGGTAGGAATGATTGGATGGAGAGAGGGAGGAATGACTGGATGAAGAGAGGGAGGAATGATTGGATGAAGAGAGGGAGGAATGATTGGATGGAGAGAGGGAGGAATGATTGGATGGAGAGAGGGAGGAATGTTTGGATGGAGAGAGGTAGGAATGATTGGATGGAGAGATTGCGGAATGATTGGATGAAGAGGGGGAGGAATGATTGGATGGAGAGAGGTAGGAATGATTGGATGAAGAGAGGGAGGGAGGATTGGATGGAGAGATGGAGGAATGATTGGATGAAGAGAGGAGGGAATGATTGGATGGAGAGAGGGAGGAACGATTGGATGAATAGAGGGAGGAATGATTGGATGGAGAGCGGGAGGAATGATTGGATGAAGAGAGGGAGGAATGGTTGGATGAAGAGAGGGAGGAATGATTGGATGGAGAGAGGGAGGAATGATTGGATGAAGAAAGGTAGAAATGATTGGATGGGGAGAGGAGGAATGGTTGGATGGAGAGGTAGGAATGATTGGATGAGGAGAGGGAGGAATGATTGGATGGAGAGAGGGAGGAATGATTGGATGGAGAGAGGGAGGATTGATTGGATGGAGAGAGGTAGGAATGATTGGATGGAGAGAGGGAGGAATGATTGGATGGAGAGAGGGAGGAATGATTGGATGGAGAGAGGGAGGAATGATTGGATGGAGAGAGGGAGGAATGATTGGATGGAGAGAGGGAGAATGATTGATGAGAATGATTGATGGAGAGAGGGAGGAATGATTGGATGGAGAGAGGGAGGAATGATTTGGATTGGGAGAGAGGGAGGAATGATTGGATGGAGAGAGGGGGGAGGAATGATTAGATGGAAGGAGGAAGGAATGGTTGGATGAAGAGAGGGAGGAATGATTGGATGGAGGGAGGTAGGAATGATTGGATGGAGAGAGGGAGGAATGACTGGATGAAGAGAGGGAGGAATGATTGGATGAAGAGAGGGAGGAATGATTGGATGGAGAGAGGAGGAAGAAATGATTGGATGGAGAGAGGGAGGAACGATTGGATGAAGAGAGGGAGGAATGATTGGATGGAGAGCGGGAGGAATGATTGGATGAAGAGAGGGAGGAATGGTTGGATGAAGAGAGGGAGGAATGATTGGATGGAGAGAGGGAGGAATGATTGGATGAAGAAAGGTAGAAATGATTGGATGGGGAGAGGAGGAATGGTTGGATGGAGAGGTAGGAATGATTGGATGAGGAGAGGGAGGAATGATTGGATGGAGAGAGGGAGGAATGATTGGATGGAGAGAGGGAGGATTGATTGGATGGAGAGAGGTAGGAATGATTGGTTGAAGAGAGGGAGGAATGATTGGATGGAGAGAGGGAGGAATGATTGGATGGAGAGAGGGAGGAGTGATTGGATGGAGAGAGGGAGGAATGATTGGATGAAGAGAGGGAGGAATGATTGGATGGAGAGAGGGAAGAATGATTGGATGGAGAGAGGGGGGAATGATTGGATGGAGAGAGGGAGGAATGATTGGATGGAGAGAGGGAGGAATGATTGGATGGAGAGAGGGAGGAATGATTGGATGAAGAGAGGGAGGAATGATTGGATGGAGAGAGGGAGGAATGATTGGATGGAGAGAGGGAGGAATGATTGGATGGAGAGAGGGAGGAATGATTGGATGGTGAGAGGTAAGAATGATTGGATGGAGAGAGGGAGGAATGATTGGATGCTGAGAGGGAGGAATGATTGGATGAAGAGAGGGAGGAATGATTGGATGGAGAGAGGTAGGAATGATTGGTTGAAGAGAGGGTGGAATGATTGGATGGAGAGAGGGAGGAATGATTGGATGGAGAGAGGGAGGAATGATTGGATGAAGAGAAGGAGGAATGATTGGATGAAGAGAAGGAGTAATTATTGGTTGGAGGTATGAAGGTGTGATGGCTTGGAGGAAGGATTGCTCTGATGAATGGAGGGGGGAGTTAATGTAATCAGTGGACGGAGGAAGATATGATTGGATGAGAATAGATTAATGCATAAATAAAATAATCAAATACAAAGATTGAATAATATTCACATCATTCATAAATTAAACCTAGTTCTATGCGAATCTTGGGGTAAAAATATTGACGGCAATAACATTCTCATATAGTGATACAATATTTTCAGGAATAACCATAAATTTTCAGGTATGTGTTCCATATTTCTAATATTCGTAATATATCTCTCTGTCAACAATTCTACCTTTCTTCTTGGTTCAAACATCCACATTGATCTCATTGTCATAGATTACGCTACTATCTCCCTCAATCAACTTATCAAAGATTACGCTACTATCTCCCTCAATCAACTTATCAAAGATTACGCTACTATCTCCCTCAATCAACTTATCAAAGATTACGCTACTATCTCCCTCAATCAACTTATCAAAGATTACGCTACTATCTCCCTCAATCAACTTATCAAAGATTACGCTACTATCTCCCTCAATCAACTTATCAAAGATTACGCTACTATCTCCCTCAATCAACTTATCAAAGATTACGCTACTATCTCCTCAGTCAACTTATCGAAGATTACGCTACTATCTCCTCAATCAACTTATCAAAGATTACGCTACTATCTCCCTCAATCAACTTATCAAAGATTACGCTACTATCTCCCTCAATCAACTTATCAAAGATTACGCTACTATCTCCCTCAATCAACTTATCAAAGATTACGCTACTATCTCCCTCAATCAACTTATCAAAGATTACGCTACTATCTCCCTCAATCAACTTATCAAAGATTACGCTACTATCTCCCTCAATAAACTTATCAAAGATTACGCTACTATCTCCCTCAATCAACTTATCAAAGATTTTTCCTGTTTGAATGCATCGTCATAATCTATATGGTATTGTTTTTGTAGACGCTTTCACGGTTTCATTATGGATATATTCGTCTCGTAGACTACTCCAATACTTCGCTTGGTTGTGGTTGTGATATGATATGAGTTTTCTTCGTCTCTGCCTAGTAATCTTCCTTCGCCATTTAGCCAGATTTTTCTTCATCACAGGCTTTATTCGTATAAAGCTGTTTCCTCTCCTCAATATCTTGAGGTAGGTTGCAATGGGTTTGGCAAACACTTATTTCCATACGTTATATTTAACACTCTTCCCCGTATCAGTAAGTTGGGCAGTTTCCTTGAAAATATACTTTCTTCATGGTCACGTTAGTCATCTGATATGTGTTCTTTTCACAAGGTTCCAGTCCATTCGCATTCATGATCATACTCTGATCATGTTGGAACTCCTCATCTTCACTCCGTTTGAATCAAGGCGATGTGGACTTTGTATATAGCACTTTCCTCATATACACTGCTTGACCTTGTCTCATCGATACTTGATGAAGGAAATATGTATATGTTGAAATTGATTGGGAATCATGTGTGAGAGAGGAACTGGTAGGTGTGGACCTCGTGTAGACGACATTAGCGAACGAAAGGGTCTTGGCGCCCACCATTGTCCGATAATTGTAAGCTAATGACAAGAGGATTGTCCATTGTTACTAATAGTGAGGTGGCTTAGTGAAATTATATTTACGTAAGTGACAAAAGCGTGATTTTTTCACCAAAGGATTCCCTAGGGTCACTCCCTTGAAAAATCTGTGGCTGCAATTTTTTTTCTCACAATAGTGACGTCACAGTGAAGTCTTTTTGACGTTTATACTTGAAATGTATGTTAAAATACAGAATATCGTCAAAGTAAGGTTCCTGAACTAAAGCACCACGGCTTTTCTAACTGTAAAAAGCTGTGTACTCAACAGATTTAATTAAGAGTTCAAAATATTAACATTTTTCAGACTGTATGGTGAAAAAGAGTAAACGAGTAGTATAGAAAGCAGCAATTTGGGGTGTGTGGTGTGTGTTCGAGGGACCATCCCTGGGCCGAATGCGTCGTGTGAGGTGTCAAAGTGAAGCTCTCGTGGTGTAGACCACGACTTGAGGCATGTCCATGTCATCTGTGACGTCATTGGCGACGTCATCAGTAGGGGTAGTACCCAAAGTGGGCATTTTTGGAGTGTGAAGGAAGGTGTTTGGGGTGTAGAGATGGACCATCCGTGGACCGAATGCGTCGTGTGGGGTGTCAAAGTGAAGTTCTCGTGGTGTAGACCACGACTTGAGGGATGTCCATCTGTGACGTCATTGGTTATATCAGTAGAAGTAGTACCCGAAGTGGGCATTTTGGGGGTGTGAAGGAAAGTGTTTGGGGTAGAGATGGACCATCCGTGAACCGAATGCGTCTTCTGATGTGTCATCTTGTTAAACGCCAAGTTAAACGCTTCAACGCCCTGGTGAAATAGCTCCGAAGCTCTGATTTGCCTAGATATTGCATAGAATTGTCACTAATTCATCGAAATGCAGTGACGCCCGTCAACGCCCGCTGTTACGCCATAACGCCCTATCTGTACGCCTTAATGCCCGTCTGAACGCCTTAACGCCTTATTCTAGCGCCATATCCTAACGCCCTAACGCGCATAGACCAGTCAATCGGCGGGCTGGGGAAGTAACCAATCAGTGCAGCCATAAGGGCATTCACGGCGTACACACCGCGACATATAAAAGCATGCAACAAAATGTAGCACTATATATGACTCATTATGTCCGTCATAATCTACGTTGGTCGGAATGGCTGAGTGGTCTAAGGCGCCAGTCTTAAGTGCTGGTCCACATATGTGGGACGTGGGTTCGAATCCCATTTCCGACACACACTGTTTTCGTTATTCTTCGCCATGTTGTAAAACCATTGTACAAATATAACACTATATATGAATCAATATGACCACGATAACCAGCGTTGGTCAGAATGGCCGAGTGTTCTAAGGCGTCAGTCTCAAGATCTATGAAATTGTCTTCCCGGGGTATGGGTATACTGGTCTGCACATGCGGGCGTGGGTTTGAATCCCGCTCATGACTCACACCATTTCACTGGTCACACGGAGTCATAGAAATGAGAATGTTGTTGTTGAGATAATGTAGTCTCTCAATTTCGAGTAAATAAAAGTCAAGGGAAGTAATCCATTTTTGTCGTACAGAAAGCAGAAACTATCAGGGTTAATTTTTCTGGAAATTTTCGGGAAAACTCCTGTTCCATTTATGGATCACTTGGAAGTAGTAGAGAAAGGGGAGTTTCGGAGGTGCAAACAAGCGCGTTTGGAGAGAGGTGGTCAAGTTCGCTCTGGCTACTTGGTAGAGTTACCTCAGCGTATCCGGAAGTGACGTCACAGAGGTCATATGCAAATTCTTTGAGTCAACTTGGGGTCGCGGTGGACCAACGCCTCAACGCCTATGTTAACGCCTTAACGTTTTATCTTAACGCCATAACGCCATGATATGGACAGATCAGAGAACAACAACAACAATAAGGACGACAGGTCAATCTTGTTATTAGTCCACCCAGTACATCATACCCACGCTGGGGGATCCGCGTTGGGTATGTTTACAATTCAAGAAGGCTCTTGTCCAATTAGAAGCCGTTGTTTGATAAAATTTCATCTTCGGCCAGAATCGCTTTTGGCCTAAGCTTCGTCGAGCAGGCCAGGACACTGTAACGGCAGCATGTCCTGAAAGACTTGTTTGCGAATTTAGGGTGTAGTAAGTGAAGTGGTCATTCTTGGGGTGCGCAGGGATATATTTGAGAGATTGAGGTTCTATTTCTCATCCGAAAATGGAGTGTAGGGTGTCGTCTCGAAGCTCTCGTTTTGTAGACCACGACTTGGGTGATTCCCATGTCATCTGCGACGTCATTGGTGACATCATCAGTACGAGTGGTAGCGAAATTTTTATTAGTCGACCAATACATATGGACTGATAATCCCTATATGTACAGACACCACCACACACCACCACCATTACCGTCGGGCGTTGACGCCCGTCATGACCAGGTGGTGGTGGTGGTAGCTCCTGTAGTGCGAAGCTCTTGGAGCTCGGAGCTCTTGGATCTAGGAGCTCTTGAAGTCTGAGCTTGGAGCTCTTGGAGCGCAGAGCTCAGAAATGACGTACGTCATCGTACGCATGCGCACTCCTCTGTACTCTATAGCCCGTAGGGCATAGGGTACACCAGAGTAGATGAGTTCAAAGGTTATTCAGGCAGGCCATGCCAGCTGATAAAGAGAAGTAATTACAGTGTGATGTATTAACATCACCAAATATAAGAGATAGATGGCTGTTAGATTCTTGGTATAAGCTTTAGAATAGGTTAACCAGAAGACTATACAGTGAAGTCATGTGGCTCTGTCAATATGTCGGCACCTGTTCCCACTTCACTTATATGCGTTGTAATTTTTACTTGTTGTTGTTGTTGTATATATGTTATACCTGTATATGGGGAGATTCTGCTGGTGGACGTTTCGTCCCAGAGGCCCGCCTCCTGTACAGACCTTTTGGTCTTTGATATATGTTGGCATTGTGGGAAGTTGATGCTGGGTCGACATCGGGCCTTACAGACTAGTCTTTTGTGTTAAATGCCGTCATTTTCCTCTGACGGCGTTACAGCTCACCAGTCCCCAGTGTACGAATTGTCACAGCGACACAGCTCACCAGTTACCAATATACGAGTTGTCAGAGCATTTCCATCATAGCTCTCTAGATTTGCATCTAATACCGCTTATGCCGGTGCTAGGGGCCGTGTGTTTATGTCATCCAAGTTGCCACATGAATAGGTTCAATAAAAGCGTACCTGAGATACAACACATATCACGAATCGTTGGATTCTTGGTATGTGCTTTAGAATAGGTTAACCAGAAGACTATACTGTGAAGTCATGTGGCTCTGTCAGTATGTCGGCACCTCTTCCCACTTCTCTTATATGCGTTGTAATTTAGTGTATCTCTGTGAAAATTGTGTTAAACTGACGAAAATGTCCATCATTAATTCCCAATTTGGTGGCCATTTTGAATTCATCAAAACTGGCCTATCTGTAATATTGTCACGGTACATTTACTGAACATCAGTGTCATGTACCTTTCATGAAAAAGTATTCACCATATGAAATAGAAATGCGTACATTTCCGCGGTTGGTCTAGGTCAACACATTTTGCTCTCCCCCCCCTCAAATTACATCATAAAACCCACCCCATGCAGAGTTCAGCTTGCAGCCGTTGATTTTTGGGGCCCTGGAACAATCACAAATCAGCATGCAAAAGATAATACTTTTGTCACAAATGTAAATAACTTCCGATTGTTTAACGATAAGCCACTCGACTATAAGACCAAACGATTGATTTGTAATTTTTGTTTACAGAATTTCGAATCTGAGCGAAAAAGATCGAAAATGGGACACTGGAAAACACCAAGATATAATCTTTCTGAGTTTCAGGGGTTTCAAGATTTCTAGAAACTGTATTTATGTCGGTTGTTATAGTACAAGAGAAATGAGCAAAGTTAGTCTGAAAGTGAATGTACATGTACGGCTCGTCTTCGTTTTGTAGTTTTTTTCATTTTTTTTAGCACGTGTCATCATTGGGTACTGGAAGCGAAGACAAATCTCTTTGACACTTTGGCATACTTAAGATTTTATAATTAGGAACGAATGCTAATTCTGTTCTGTTTACTGGGCTAGTTTGAGATATCTCTTTTAAGATACCATGCTCGAAAATAGTAATATGGTGCAATACTTAATACTGAAGGGATCCGGTCCGCGCAGTAATGTTGAAACTTCGAAAGTGTCTGAATTACAACACATATAAGGGAAGTGGGAAGAGGTGCCGACATACTGGCAGAGCCACATGACTTCACAGTATAGTCTTCCGGTTAACCTATTCCAAAGTACATACCAAGAATCTAACGATTCGTGATATGTGTTGTACCTCGGGTACGATTTTATTGTACCTGTTCATGTGGCAACTTGGATGATATGACCACACGGCCCCTAGCACCGGCATAAGCGATATTAGATACAAATCTAGACAGCTATGACGGAAATGCTCTGACAACTCGTACATTGGTAATTGGTGAGTTGTTTCACTGTGCCAACTCGTACACTGGGGATTGGTGAGCTGTATCGTCGTCAGATGAAAACGACGGCATTTAATACAAAAGACTATTCTGCCAGGCCCGATGTCGACCCAGCATCAACTTCCCACAAATGCCAACATATATCAAAGATCAAAAGGTCTGTACAGGGGGCGGGCTTCGGGGACGAAACGTCCACCAGCAGAATCCCGCCATACACAGGAAAAACATGCAGTAGTCTACAGTTGTCGAGTTGTGACGTTGTGTCACAAGAGTGACGTCCCTTCATGTAGCCGACCCGCCGGCAGACGAAAGGGTGGGGCAGTTCATTTGCAACTGCAAGGGCTAAAGAAAACTGATTTAAAATTGAAGAAATACATTTCAATTCCGAATTATTTGAACTCCTTGATATGGAAGGTGAAGATATGGATATTCTCTATAGTCAATATATAGAATATGCCCCACCGTTTGATCCGCCGACTCTTGTGATGCAACATGACAACTCGGGAATACCGTATTAATTTGAAGCTTAACTTGGATTTTCGAATCGGACCAAAAAGGCATCTTGCATAACTAGGCGTCAAGGGGAATCTGTGTACCAAATTTGACAAAGATCCATGCAGTAGTTCCTGAGAAATAGCAATAACGAAGTTTCATCGGAAAATCCAAGATGGCCGCCTGATGGACATATTGGATTTTGGCATCGGACCAGAAAAGGCATCTTGCACAACTGGACCACAAGGGGAACCTGTGTACCAAATTTGACAAAGATCCAGGCAGTACTTCCTGAGAAATCACGAAAACAAAGTTTCATGGGGAAATAAAAGAAGGTCGCCTGGTGGCCATATTGGATTTTCGATTCGGACCGAAAAAGGTATCTTGCACAACTAGACCCTAAGGGAAACGTGTGTACCAAATTTGAGAAAGATCCATGTAGTACTTCCTGAGAAATGACGATAACAAAGTTTCATGGGGAAATCCAAGATGGCTGCCCGGTGGCCATATTGGATTTTCGAATCGGGTCAGAAAAGGTATCTTGAACAACTAGACCCCAAGGGAAACCCGTGTATCAAATTTGAGAAAGATCCATGCAGTACTTCCTGAGAAATGACGATAAAGTTTTAGGGGAAAATCCAAGATGGCTGCCTGGTGGCCATATTGGATTTTCAAATCGGACCAGAAAAGGTATCTTGCATAACTAGGCCCCAAGGGGAACCTGTGTACCAAATTTGAGACAGATCCATGCAGTAGTTCCTGTGAAATCATCATAACAAGGTTTCATGGGGAAATCCAAGATGGCTGCCTTGTGGCCATATTGGATTTTCGAATCGGACCAGAAAAGGCATCTTGCACAACTAGACCCCAAGGGGAACTTGTGTACCAAATTGAGAAAGATCCATAGAGTAGTTCCTGAGAAATCGCGATAACAAGGTTTCATGGGGAAATCCAAGATGGCCGCCTTGTAGCCATATTGGATTTTCGATTCGGACCGAAAAAGGCATCTTGCACCACTGGATCCCAAGGAGAACCTGTGTACCAAATTTGACCGAAAGATCCATGCAGTATTTCCTGAGAAATGACGATAACAAAGTTTCATGGGGAAATCCAAGATGGCTGCCTTGTGGCCATATTGGATTTTCGAATCGGGTCAGAAAAGGTATCTTGAACAACTAGACCCCAAGGGGAACCCGTGTATCAAATTTGAGAAAGATCCATGCAGTACTTCCTGAGAAATGACGATAAAGTTTTAGGGGAAAATCCAAGATGGCTGCCAGGTGGCCATATTGGATTTTCAAATCGGACCAGAAAAGGTATCTTGCACAACTAGACCCCAAGGGGAACCTGTGTACCAAATTTGAGAAAGATCCATGCAGTACTTCCTGAGAAATCGCGATAACAAATTTTCATGGGGAAATCCGAGGTGACTGCCTGGTGGCCATATTGGATTTTCGAATTGGACCAAAAAGGTATCTTGCCCAACTAGATCCCAAGGGGAACCTGTGTACCAAATTTGAGAAAGATCCATGCCGCACTTCCTGAGAAATGACGATAACAATGTTTCATGGGGAAATCCAAGATGGCTGCCTGGTGGCCATATTGGATTTTCGAATTGGACCAGGAAAGGTATCCTGCACAACTAGATCCCAAGGGGAACCTGTGTACCAAATTTGAGAATGATCCATGCAGTAGTTCCTGAGAAAGCGCGATAACAGGGTTTCATAGAGAAATCCAAGATGGCTGCCTGGTGGCCACATTGGATTTTCGAGTCAGACCAGAAAAGGTATCTTGCACAACTAGAGCCCAAGGGGAACCTGTGTACCTTATTTGAGAAAGATCCATGCAGTAGTTCCTGAGAAATCACGATAACAATGTTTCATCTGGAAATCCAAGATGGCCGCCTGGTGGCCATATTGGATTTTTCAATCAGACTACAAATTGTATCTTGCGCAACTAGACCCCAGGGGGGAACCTCTGTACCAAATTTGAGAACGATCCATGCAGTAGTTCCTGAGAAATCGAGATAACAATGTTTCATCTCGAAATCCAAGATGGCCGCCTGGTGGCCATATTGGATTTTCGAGTCAGACCAGAAAAGGTATCTTGCACAACTAGAGCCCAAGGGGAACCTGTGTACCTTATTTGAGAAAGATCCATGCAGTAGTTCCTGAGAAATCGCGATAACACGTTTTCATGGGGAAATCCAAGATGGCTGCCTGGTGGCCATATTGGATTTTCGAATCGGAACAGAAAAGGTATATTGCACAACTAGACTCCAACGGGAACCTGTGTACCAAATTTGAGAAAGATCCATGCAGTAATTCCTGACGGACGGACGGACTACGGAGGAAAAGTGATGGTGGGATAATTATGCACTGGCACTGGATAGGTTACTTGTTGCCGAGATTGCCCATGTATGGTGTTCTATTTGGGCCAGTAGTTCCTGAGAAATCGTGATAACAAGGTTTTCATGCGGAAATCCAAGATGGCTGCCTGGTGGCCATATTGGATTTTCGAATCGGAGCAGAAAAGGTATCTTGCACAACTAGACCCCATGGGGAACCTGTGTACCAAATTTCAGAAAGATCCATGTAGTAGTTCCTGAGAAATCGTGATAACAAGGTTTTCATGGGGAAATCCAAGATGGCTGCCTGGTGGCCATATTGGATTTTCGAATCGGAACAGAAAAGGTATATTGCACAACTAGACTCCAACGGGAACCTGTGTACCAAATTTGAGAAAGATCCATGCAGTAATTCCTGACGGACGGACGGACTACGGAGGAAAAGTGATGGTGGGATAATTATGCACTGGCACTGGATAGGTTACTTGTTGCCGAGATTGCCCATGTATGGTGTTCTATTTGGGCCAAGTTTGCGTCGCGTGGCGACTTTTAGAAACTCGCCACTCGCCACGCGCCGTGGACCTCTCCGGCGCGCGGCGACTGGCGACTTTTTGCTATCTCTTAACCTGCAAAAACTCGCCAGTCGCCACCCGCCGTAAAACACGGTGAGTTTCGCTCTATCTTTTAACCAGGAAAAACTCGCCGCGCGCCACTCGCCGGATGAACCACGGCGCACGGCGACTGGCGACTTTTGACTGTAGTGAAACTCGCCACTCGCCACGCGCCGTGGACCTCTCCGGCGCGCGGCGACTGGCGACTTTCTGCTATCTCTTAACCTGCAAAAACTCGCCAGTCGCCACCCGCCGTAAAACACGGCGAGTTTCGCTCTATCTCTTAACCTGGAAAAACTCGCCGCGCGCCACTCGCCGGATGAACCACGGCGCGCGGCGACTTTTGACTTTTGACTTTTGGAATTCTCAGGACTTTTTCTCAAGTGCGCATGCCCGGGGAGCATCAATTATCGGAATATTTTGTTCGAAACGTGCTGTCATTTAATTTAATTTTAATTCTCTTCCTCGTGCATAAATATACATAATTTCTAATGAATGAACTCTCCAGCTACATCTGATGCAATGTGACTAATTTTGAAGATGTAAGCTATCTGTAATAATTAATATAGTTGTTTTTGAAACAAGTTCTAATGCAATACGCATATAGGGCAATCTAATTTTGTCAAATGTGCAGATATTTTTTCATTAAAATACTCGTTATCCGTTTCTGTGCAGAACTTGCATACTCTCGTTATTATCTGCTGGTATATTTTAAAAAGTTTTCAATCATTTTTTTAACCTTTCTTTTTATAAGTGCCTATATATATTTATAAAACAGCATATCGTTTTCAATTCAGAATGAATCGCTTTGAAATTGTTCCTTATTTAAGATACAATAAAGCACTCGACGCGGGAATTTTGTTTTACAAGATAAAAGCGACGTCAACTAGTATGCTGTATGAAATATTAAGAAAGCGAATAGAGCGTCATCGTCATATTGATTAAAAAGTAAGAAAAAATGCTAACATTTTCTCTGGATGATTGAATTTCTCTCTTCGTAAGTTTTATGTGAAAAACGGGCGATATCTTTGTATAAGAGATCCTTTATTGCTGTTTTAATACATAGAGTGGCTCTTTGTTGGGTTGATATTTCCTGTATCACAAACCCTACAAACTATCAAGACCCTATTTTTAAAGATGAAAAGACGTATTTCTTTCAACAGTTTCCATATTTTTTTTACTTCCTCAAATTCTATGAGATCGCGAGTGTGATTTATGATATTGGAACTGCATAATTTATGCTCCTCCGGCATGCGCACTTGAGAAAAAGTTCTGAGAATTCCAGGAGTCAAAAGTCGCCAGTCGCCGCGCGCCGTGGTTTGTCCGGCGAGTGGCGCGCGGCGAGTTTTTCCAGGTTAAGAGATAGAGCGAAACTCGCCGTGTTTTACGGCGGGTGGCGACTGGCGAGTTTTTGCAGGTTAAGAGATAGCAGAAAGTCGCCAGTCGCCGCGCGCCGGAGAGGTCCACGGCGCGTGGCGAGTGGCGAGTTTCACTACAGTCAAAAGTCGCCAGTCGCCGTGCGCCGTGGTTCATCCGGCGAGTGGCGCGCTGCGAGTTTTTCCAGGTTAAAAGATAGAGCGAAACTCGCCGTGTTTAACGTCGGGTGGCGACTGGCGAGTTTTTGCAGGTTAAGAGATAGCAAAAAGTCGCCAGTCGCCGCGCGCCGGAGAGGCCCACGGCGCGTGGCGAGTGGCGAGTTTCTAAAAGTCGCCATGCGACGCAAACTTGGCCCAAATAGAACACCATACCCATGCGTAAGCTCATCGTTGTCGGGTATTAAGTCTATAATAAGTATGTCATTCTCCGCTGTATGCGGTTTAATATCGTGTATCATTTGAATACGAGTACTATTCCCGCTCAATCTTCCTCTCTGCCTCCATCCAGTCATTCCTCTCTCCTTCCCTCCCTGCCTTCCATCCAATCATTCTCTAGGCGCCTCCATACAAGTATTGAGTTGAGAGCATATGCGCTATCGTTTAACGATTATTGGCTTTAACATAACAGCATGTTAATGCTATAGTAGTGAAAATGTGATGCTTTAGACGGTTTCTCTAACAATGCGAGCATTCCAAACGATTTAGTCATAATAAACTTCATAATAAGTTTAAAGATTATATATATTTCCGGTTTGATGACGTCGTTATGCTTCTTGGTCACTATACCTTATAATTTGACAATAGTTGGTGTTTAATGTGAGGTGTATGCAGACAATGGACTCATCCGGTTCTATAAAAAAAATGGAGACGCGTCTTGTGGGTCGATACTTGGACACATGACGAGCTGACTGGCCATGGAACAAATGGGCTAGTTGTCCTTTACTGTTTCAGGGTTCATTCAACATCGACGGGGCCAGACACCAGGTCTAGTCTTTATGCAATATGTCCATCCCATAGACCTGTATTAAGCTGAATGACAATGGATAATCGGCATACGGCAACAATCCGTGTGTATAGTTATTCTTTATTCAGACGATGTTAAAAACATTTATTTGGTCAGCTGCCTGACAAAGACTTAAATGGAACAATGGAAAGACCTGTTTTACACAATTCATTCAAAATCGGCGGAGAGAGACTGTATGTGGTATATATATCGCTTACAAAGACTGGAATTTAACTGAATGGAAATGCATATTTGGGACTAGAGTAAAAACAAAACGCGTGTATAATGATTCCCTTTGCACACAATGTTAAAAGTTTATATGGTCACGAGGTCGAAAGGTCACGAGGTCGATGGGTCACGTGAACATAGGAACAAAGAGTTTCAGAATAATAAAGGGACAATAAAGATCAACAGGTCGAGAGGTGAAAAGTTGATGTCAAATAATGTGGCCTAAAATCTATACCCGTGCTCCTGCTCATGTGTAGTCAAAACCCCACTTTTACGCTACTGAACTTCTGCCAAAGTAATACGACTGTTATTGCAGGGAGATCATCCTCGATTCTCGATTTAGATAAGATGTTTATTGTACATACACCAGCAATTTGAAGAGTGCATAGGAAGCCAATAATATAATCAAAGCTGTCATCAACAGCTAAAATCCACCTATCTGATATGAGAGGTTACCATCAACATGTTGGCGTGTGAAAGATAATCTCTTAATTACAGATTCATTAATGGGAAATTCTGCTCAATTCGCTTCAATTTGAAAAGACAAATCCAACACTGGTATCTAAGACACGTACTGATTGTAGTGGTCATGGAAACACCATGACTATCTTGTATTACACGGTGTCTATACGGCTCCTGGCCCTGGACTAAGCGAAATTAGAAAAACAGTAGGGAGCGTGACACTAACGTCCTGACTCGTATTTTCCCCAATGTATGTGATTGTGTATCATCTAGATCGAGAAAGTAAGAGAGAAGTTTTCCGGTTGAATTTGCATGTCGAACCTGTTTCTGAAGTGACAAAATGTGACCTTGATGAAAATCATAATATTTTTCACAGGATCGAGCAAATGCTACAGGATGAATTATGTACGCAATTACAACACATATAAGGGAATAAGACGTTTTTGAATACATGCATTACAAATACCGAAAAAGTCCAGATGACAGCCTTAGTCCATGTCATTTTCAGATGGAGGTGTGAGTGTGATACCCCATTTGAATTATCGGTGGTTCCTTCAAATGTCTGATCTGACGACTGTATAATCCTATAAGGACAGTCCCGAGATGGAACTCTCTAATCGCGAAAGGCGCAAATCGACGTCTCTGCTCATGTAATTTTGCGCTAGGTTTAGGGTAACCAACCATTTCTTTACAATGACAATGCTGCATTATTTTATTCAAAGACTTTTACAGGCGATGAATTCTGTTTGCAAATGCCTATAATAACAATCATCAGGAGTTCAAAAATATTGTAGGCTATACTCATCTGAACAGCCAGAAACGTTTCGATGAAACCATGATCAGGCGATGTAGAATCAGCCATACACGATTAACTCACGAACATTTACTAAGTAAAGAGCCAGTCCCCTTGTGTATTCCATGCCACGAAGATCTCACAGTGAAACATATTCTTATCGACTGCATAGATTTTAAGATTGTGAGACATTATTTTTATCGAGCGACTGCTTTGGAAGATCTTTTTAGTCGAGAAATCGGTTTGTTACATAAGTTTTAATGTGTGCGTGTTTTAATAAGTTGTCAGCTTGAGTACTTAGAATTTTGTTTGATCTTCGCTATATAGCTGAAATAATGCTGAACGCGACATTACTCCTTAATTCTCTCTCTCTCTCTCTCTCTCTCTCTCTCTCTCTCTCTCTCTTAACTTTAAGACAATAACAGCTTCAAAGATGGTCCAACGTCACGTGATCAATGACACCGTTTCTTTACTAGAGAGTTATATCCCGAGACTGTCTTGTTGGTTCATCTGACTAGGATGGCTATAATTACGGGATGTTCGTTTTATTAAATTTAACCATAAGAAGTGGAAACCGTGAATAAAAAATTCAAGACAAACGAATGTAAATAATCACTCAGCATTATTCTATGCTTTTATTTTCCACTCGAGCGTGGACACTGTGCATGACCAGGTCGCCGTTGGCGAAAACAGGCCGAGCAATCTTATTTTGAAGATAGTGTTCATATAATTATCAGATGAAAATGCGTTAAGTAATTTTCACGGAAAAGAATATGACTCCCAGTTCCTGTCTTTATCAGCGATTACACAGCGACTAGACATCAGGAAACTAGGTGACAATAACACAGCGTAATTAGGCATATTTTAATTTAAACAGAAATACAGAAAAAAGTCATCATTAGTAAACAGCTTTGTATCAAATTGATCAGTCAAAATAGTATTTAGATGAGTTACAAAACTAAACTCAAACTTTCAATTCCACCAGGTTATTTATCCTTGTCAGTGCAGCAATGATGATAGAGTATGTTCCAGTTCCTGATCAAGAGCTCGTTCCCGTGGTTCTTCTTGTGAAATATTTCGTATTTCCTTACTCTGGTCGACACGATAGGTAAACATAAACCTGAAACGTAAAATATGTTTGTGATCAGACATTTTTATTTGCCAATGCGATTTGGAATGTTCACATGAATCGAAATATTTTATTAGAAATAACAATTTCTTCAGTAACACCAATCTTCAGATCGGACAAATAGAAGGCAGCCGTTGTCCATAAAACTATTTCGCGCTCATGATCGAAATACGTTATTAATATGACTTTATTAGCACCATATTAAAGCAGGTATAAGTATATAAAGGTAGGTAGGTTTCTGCAAAAGAGAGGCGGCTAACACTTTCCATGATCCAGGTGTAAATGGAGACAAATGTCCGGTTGAAAAATATGTAGGCTACGCTCCTAATATATAACATAGCCAGATCATAGTTCCTGGTTTGCAGCTGACGAGGGAGATGTTTCCCAAAGGAAAAGATTGGGAAAATGGACATTATTCTCTAGGCTCCATATGGACATATTTCGGTTTCCTTCACTCCAGTGAATATGAAAGTATGTCCTTCAATGTGTCGCCTTCGGAAAAATTATCCAAAGCAAGGTAATCCCCACAGTCAGGGAAATGTTGATAGCTATCACCGAAAACAGGTGATGCCAGGGTCACAAAAACAGGTGATGACAGGGTCACCAAAACAGGTGATGCCAGGGTCACCAAAACAGGTGATGCCAGGGTCACCAAAACAGGTGATGCCAGGGTCACCAAAAATGGTGACCAGTTAGAACGATTGCCGTATTCCATCATCTTCATTATATAGTGATGACCAAACCTCATCACCAATAAATGTCGATGACCCGAAATCTACACGCATTGCTCACTGCCATTTTTGGGGGATGACCAGACTCCACCACCAATAAATGTCGATGAAGTCCACCGGGACTCGTCCACACAACATCGTATAATCCAATAATCTATGATAACACGGCTTCTACCTACCTCATCTATATAACCCCTGAAGTTGGCAAATCCTGCGCCGTCACCCACGTGCAGTGCGGCATGTACCACATTGATGTTTCCTGTGACGTATACAGAATAATTCGCATCTTAGGGTGCAATATTCATTTCGCAGACTGATATCCGCCTTATTTCCTCAGCACATTCTACCCAAAGTCGCATGGATTTGTCAAAACAAGTCATTACATTGCGTTGGTTATATCAATGGAAGCTGGATTTCGCAACAGTTGGAATACATTTGTCATGTTTATTTTGTTGCGGGTGTGCTGCAAATCAGTTTGCGACTTTGTTTTAATCTAGTTTGTCATATAGAAAACGAGTATAACGTGATACAGCTACTAATTATAAATGTGTTTTTAATCTGAATGAGCCGTCGAACACTACTGTAATTTGTACAACGTAAGTAGTCGCATGTTGACAGTCTCAACTGTTCGGCAATTAATTTTGTTATGTTCAGAAGGGACATGTGACTTCTTACAATATTCAGAGTGACTTTACTTATTCAGTAGATCAACAAGTATTGTAACTTTTAATATTGACCTTTGTTACAGAGGCTATCACTAAATTCTGCACGAGACTTATCTGCAATATACATTAGTGTAAAGAATGACGGCTTTATTTTTTAGCTAACACCTTGCGGCTCATTTCTTCTAATGAGGTATTAATGTCTTACCGCTAGCACTCGTTCCGTCCGACTTGTCGTCCGTTGTTAAAATGAGAGATTCTCCATTATAACTATACGTTACTTCCTTCCAGTCGTCGACCTTGGTTTGACACAGCAAAAAAAGTAATTAAACTTCTAACATCCACATTAACAGTATTTCAGGAGCACACATCAGGCATAAAGCCCTGAGTTGGGAATCATCTAAGAAAATTCGGTGAAGTATACACATGAAATGTCCGTACCCGCTCTCAAATATTCGCAGATTTGCTATGGGAGAGGGTGCGGAGGCACCGTACAATCAGACACACTATCTTATATTTTACCCCTCCCGTGCCTCGAGACTAATAATTGAAGAAATTCGTACATCGTGTTAGCATTAGTTCCAGTATCATAAGCAGCTAAATTTAGACAACTTTTTGTGTTGCTAACCTACATGTATCACAATCGCAAAATATTATTTATAATGAATAGACAAATTATAACACAGAAAAGAAAGCGGAAATAGTCCGCCATATACTATTTTTCTCAAATCTTCCTATTTCTGACATCCAATTCGTCTCACTACATATGTTACAATGCTAGTTATCTCAATCGTATCTAAACATATCTTATACAGTAACCCCTTTGTCTTACCACATGCACTTCTCACTATAAACAAGGCATCGAATTACCGCGTATATTGCTTCAGCCGTATCATCTTCCTAACCTTAGTTCACCAATATAACTGCGGTGACGATTCTTCGTATATGCTTCCATACAAGCACTCAATTATTGCTTTATTTACCACATTTTACCCTCATTGCTATAACACCTACAAAGTCCTCAAACATATGGGATGCTTTCACAATGAGGTCGATTCCATAATGAAGTTATCACTTCAACATATGATCATCTTTCCTCGTTTCCATCGTTTTGCCGCCCGAAATACGATGTTTTTGGGTTAGAATCCAAGTCGCCTTACCACATGTGTTGTTTCCGC
Source organism: Hanleya hanleyi (assembly GCA_036873755.1). Taxonomy (NCBI): domain Eukaryota; kingdom Metazoa; phylum Mollusca; class Polyplacophora; order Lepidopleurida; family Hanleyidae; genus Hanleya; species Hanleya hanleyi. The sequence continues at coordinate 44,245 of JAVTVY010019483.1, read as the reverse complement.
ACTGTAATCTCCACTTCCCGTGCGAACGACGCCACCAGTGTTCTGAGACTCGTTGTCATGGTAAACAGCGATGGAGGGCGTTTTGGAGCAGTCTCCGTTGGTCAGCAACGCTTCTTGGCGTCCGCCTGGACCAGAATCCTTCAGATAACGCAACTTGATGAATACATTGCTCCTGAAATCGTGACTTGAAAACCTTGGGACAAGAACCCTAGCATGACCATCAAAGTAGGCAGCCTGTCCACCGACTGCTCCGGCCACAGACGCTATCGTCGCCCCTCTATTGTCCACCCAGCTACCCTGAGCGTGATCAGTGAAGTCGTCGAACGGAAGATACAAATCTGGTCTGCATACTGGGAAATTAATGAGTAAATAAACAGATCATTACTAATCTGATGAAAACATAGGGGGTTTTTTTTGTGTCGAAACCTTGTGCACTGTTGAAGGATTGTCTATAGGGTTAAATTTAGGGGAGGCAACTGCTCAAAAGTGGCAGTATTGTCGTTAATATATTGGGATTACGCTATATTAGGATAGCACAGATTGTAGGACTGAAAATTGGTCGAGTCCCATGTGGGAATTGAACAAGCGAACGCCAGAGTAAGGCACACAACCTCCAGCCCTATATGTCGGCGATTTAACACACTAGGTCAACAAAACGGTGGTGTTGAAAGCGAACATACAGTATCCCTCTGATGGTCGTAATGACACAGCTCCTATAGCGGAATACATGAAGATATTTTGTCATTTACAAAGTGAACGTATAAGAGTATCTTCGTTATTTTGGGATTACACTATCTTAGTATAGCACAGAATCTAACGCTAAAAAAATGGTGCATTCTCATGCGGGATTCGAACCAGCGACCACCAGAGTAAGGCACCCAACCGCCAGCACTATATGTCGTCTATCTACACCAATCGACTAACAGGCCTCGAATAAAATAAGAGGTAGCAGAACTGCCATCTTGAAAGCGAGCATACAGTATCCTTATGATGACCATAATGACACAGCTCCCATAACTGAATACATTAAGATATATTTTTTTATAATGAAAGTGATCGTATAAAAGTATTTTCGTTCTTTTGGGATTACACTATCTTACTATAGCACCAATTCTAGTACTGAAAATCACAGGAGGGATAAAAGGGGAGATTTAAATACTCCAAACGATTGCAAAGATATTTTAATTTAAGGTAGATAGCTATAGTTTTACAGTGGAGGTCCACCAATCCCATTTAAAATTTCCCAAGCTGCCAATAAGAATACAACAAAAATAGGCCGTACGAAGGGTACTTTTTCATAAATTCGTTTTCCTGTGAGATGAACATCCATAAATTGAAGAAAATACGAAAGCGAAAAAAAGCGAAAAAAATAAGTCAATTATACTAAGAAATATTTGTTTTGAGGGTAACTGTCACTGATATTATATCAGGATACTATTTCACCAAACATTTTACTTCGCGAAATATATCTTTCAGGGGGCTAACATTTCACGGAGAATAGTTCATTTTCGGGGGAAATTTACGATATTATCGACCAAACTACAAAGAATTCTTTATTTCTTTGTACATACACGATGGAAAGTGAATTGTACAATATATCTAAAATTGAGGTATATTATCAAATCGAAGTTGTCGTAAATCTGTATTTATACCCCTCCCCCCTGCCGCCCCATTATTATGGTTCTGACAACACAGTTAACAATCAACATTAGCATATAACTTTTAGGACGATAAAGGATTTCGAATGTTTCACTTCATCGCCATAAAGAATTTGTTCGGCAATGTTCTGCTCTTGTATCCTGACTTCTCCGTAAAATGCACATAGCGGAACGGTCGTGATAGCTAACCTGGAAAAGTACCTTTTCTGACCGTGTTTTTCGTGTGGAGTCTACCGTTGGTGTGAATGGACATTGGACTGCAATGTATTTCAACAGACAACAAAATGCTATAAAAAGCAACAATTAACAGCACTAAACTTCGAGTAAATTTGCTTTTGTGCCATCTGATTGCGGCTCGACACACCACAATCTTATTGTCATACACTCTTGAAAAGGCAGCTGACGTAAATTTGACGTCGCACTACATGCTCTGGTCTGCCGTGCTGGCTGATTTAAGTGTTTCATTGTCTGACCAACACCATGGACGAATGCAGTGGAAATGAACATGACTTGGATGGGACTAAACATTCGACAGCAAAACATAACAGCTGCTATTAAAAGATAAAGCTCGACTGAGAACCGTAGTAATGGACAAGTGCAACATACTGCTAAACATTTTTTTTATTGAGATGGAACGAACATTTGAAATCTTTTGTCAGTGTAAACGTAATAAGCTAATATTAAAAGTTAACGCTCTTGTAAGAGCCGTAATACACTGTTATTTTGATTAGAAAATGCCGTTTATTTTTTAAACAAAATCCCCTCAGTAGTTCTCAATAACTAGACAAAACTAAAAAACAGGATGGATGATTCTGCATGTTATTTTTACGTTGGACAGCTGTTGCCCACAGGACAAGCGTAACGTCTGCGTGACGACATCTGTTGGCGAGACGATGAATTGAAACTCCTGCAATCCACCTTAATCTACACAACCTGTGACTTGAAGATTTTGTGCAAATGAGTTTTGGGTGATGTCACCAAGTGAATGCAATGTGGCCACATTGAAACATATCATATGACCGATTTATAATATTATGCACACCATAAATATTTCATTTTGCAAAATCATATTATTTTCCAAAATATTGTTACCATAGCAACTGATGATCAAGAGCTTTATTTGGAAAATTCTACGGATTATGAAATTTTAATGACTGAAAATGCAATAACACGGTATACGAGTTTAGTGGAAAATGGATACGGACTGAAATTTGAGTGCCCCATGAGGATCCTGCACTGTACAACCGTTTTCACTAAGTCTCTTCACAAACGCTAATTACATGCACAGAGGATTCTGTTGTATCAAATAGTCCTGTTTGATTAGCAAGGAACGCAAAAAAGCCCCCCCCCCCTCAGAATCATTAATAGTACAGATATGGTATGATATTGTCTGTCTAGCTATTTCTAGATCACTGTCAGACATAACCAAAGCTAATTTGCATAATAATTTTGTACCAAACCCAAAGCTATTTGAAATGCAAACTCTCTGCAACCAGTGAAAATATTTTGATGAACTAAATGCCAAAATACAAGATTAAAGATGACAACCACAGTCTCGTTTCCCACAATTTTAATTTCAATTCGGATACCTTTATTGATGGAATTGTATTTTCATAACTTGCCGTTTGAGAAGCGCTAACCCCCTGCCCAAGAACTATACAGTAGATTTCGTAAAACATTACATACGTTTAATAACATGATTGTAAATTCAGCGATAGACATATTTCTCGGGTATGGCTCTTCACATATATATATATAACATTTGTTACGACATTATAATACGTTAGCATCTGACTACCTGGTGATGAGCCTGTAATAATGCCACAGCCACACGTATTGAACGAGAAAGCGGTTGTTGCTGAACATGGCATCTCCCTTCTCACTCCCCATTCAAATATATAATACTTGCTCTGGTCTGTATCGTGCTCTTCCAAGTGGCATGCTAACCAAAAGACAATAGGAACATGGACATTACTTGCAGCCATTCCACGGATTTTCTGGGAAATTTCTTTATAATACTTTTTTTCAATGATGTTTTCTATTTCTTCTATATCCCCGCCCCCTGACTGTGTGACATTGCAAACATAATATCTAATAAAATAACAATGACGAAATAGTTCGGTGATCTGAACAATGTCATTCAAATTATTTTAACTAACTCAATCTGTCATTTTAAGACGTAGTATACAACTGATGTGGTTATCTAAAGAAGTAGGAAACAGCATGTCGGTTATCCACACAAGTTTAGTGAGCACGGGTTTCGCGATTTATGAATACATTGACAACTTTCTGTCATGGACATGGACTCAGATTTCTACGTACGTGTCGGCCTGGGTATCACGTGATCTAAGGGACAGTTTTCGACACACGAGCTGTCTTCGACACATCCAAAATCTTCATCGAAGACATGAAAGCGATCACAGCACTCTGCGCGCTCACTAAAACCGTTGTTGCACACCCAGTATGCTCTACAGCTTCCGGGGAAGGACTTCCCGCCAAGACGTACAGATTTGCATGGATCTGTAATGAAAATGTCAAATTATATATACAAATAATGCAGTATACCGTATGAAAACACGTGTATCTCAGCGCTCATGTAGACCGGTAAGAGCTTTAAAATGAGCTTAACTGTGCATCTGATAAAGACCCAACACCTGTTTGGAAGATAGTTAAGAAAACTAGAACATGGAGGATAGAGTTAAGTAATAGAGCAATGAACCAACCATTGGGGCAATCGACTAGATTGGGTCGGTTACAGGTGAGCGCACTTTGCTGCCAGAAGAGACCAGGAGGACATGGTCTGAACACAGCCCGGAACCTCTCATCGACGGTCGGGTAACAATGGGTGTACATATCACAGCGGCTTGGATGTGGGTTATACCCGACCCCGTTGATTATTTCGCAGTCTGAGCAAGGATCTACAACGATATGCATTTTTCTTGATATGAATTTCAAATCGTGACGGAGATAAATCAGTTTCTAAATAACGACGTTGCACAAATATCATATGAATTAAGAATACTGAATCAGCGATACGGATTGATATTTTTGGAACATTATGATATCTTGTCGGCATCATTGAAATCTGTTGACCGCTTCTATCTTGGAGGAGACTAGATTATGTTTATGTATTTTATGATTTTTTTTTAATTTAGTCCTAATGCTGTTATATTAATCAGGTCTTTGTATTCTTTAATGAACGACAGCTGAATATTGAATGACGGACTAGACGCTTGCATTTCTTACCTGAACAGTCTGGATTGTTTGAAATGCAGCACAAATCTCATAGTGTTAATACGACTAAGCCTGCCACTTGGGTTTAAGACAGCATCAATTTAACAACATACACTTAATTCATGACAGTATCTTGCCTTCGTATTACCTGGAACAGACATTATGTTCACGTAACTAGATTATCTATGTCATGTCGCCATCTGTATCAAACATAACAACACAAAATATATTTAACTAAAGCGACAACCACTAACACATTTTTGCAGGCCTCGCATAGAATATTTGTCACAACGGTTTTATTTGTGTTTATCATGCAAAGTAATTGGTGAATTGCTTGTTAAAACAATTTCGAGTGCTATTTGCAACACAAATGGAATATAATAGTTGTTTACTTGGTGTTGGAAACTGGACCCTAATTGTGATCCATAATTACATCTTTTCTTGTTCATGCGAGATATGGAGATATGCTCGTGGACATACCTATTGACGGGACTGTGGTGTCGACTGGAAACGTTGTCGTCGAAGCCGTTGTTGTGTCTGAAGCTAAAATAAAAAATAGCAAAAGTAACTCTTCATAATGCATTGGGCAGTTCAAGTTGCTGAGCCAAAGTAAGTCTATATTGATTAGGACTTAATATTCGTGAATAATAAGTCTAGGGTTTTACTATGGGCGTTCACGAGTCCTTTTTCCGGCATAAAAATTGGAGGGTCCGCGAATATGCGTTCAAATCAACGATCGTGGTTGATGTCCGCTTTGAGATACCCATGACAATTGGCCGGTTTTCCCGGACGCTGTTGACCTCAAATCGCCTATGTTGCGTCATGTGTCTTTCAATTTCGAATTCTTCACTGACTTCACTGAATCTTGATCAAAAGAATCTCATTCCCAGTATCAGCGAACTGCGTTCACATACTGAAAATGAATATCAGTCAAGAGTGAGCTGAAATCGACAGGAAGCATGCAACTAATGCTCATGAATTTGAAAAGTTATCGCATCAATGGATAAAAAAAAATAAAACTCGTGTTACATACTGGAGCTTTCCATAGTAGTAGATGACATAGTTGAAGGACTGGGAGAATCTGTTGAACGAATTTCATCTGAAAAGAAATAACAACGTAATAGTAGTTCACTCAATTATGTAGGGTTTATCAGGTGCTATAAAACTGGACATGGAGTCTCAATTTTATAATTGCAACTCTCCAAATAATCAGCAGGGTGTGGTCAAATCTGATAGCGTTGATGTCTATTGGATCTAGAGAAAACTGTATGTATGACGCCCTGATTTCTCTAATTGATGATTGTATCGAGGTATTGTTCTATAATAAACTAAATATTACCTGATTGGGGACACAAAATCGATGTTATATTATCTGTGAAGTTTCCCAGCTCGTCAAATCCGTCCATCGTAAAGACATATTCCGGTTGTGACGCTATATCTCCTAATTCCTGGTTGTCGATCAACACGCCAATTCCCAACGCTACTACTTCTATACCAGCACTGTGAATTAGTCCAGCTTCTATGGATGTTGCTGTGGTATTCTTTGATCGACCATCAGTTATAACAATTGCTATACGGCGTACACCAGCTCGTCCCTCCGCTTCAAAAACCTCACGCATGCGTTGTAGGCCGATGTCAGTTCCGGTTCCTGCCTTTATTCTGGTAAGACTATCTACACTTTGTTGGAATTCACCATGGTCCATGAAAGGTTGCAAATGTACGACGCTGTTCACATAACTACTGAATACCAGGGCTCCAACCACGAATCCACCAGTTGCGTTCAGATATAAGGTTCTGGTAACTCGGACGACGAAATCAAGCTCAGTAACAAAGTCATCATCAAATATGGACTCAGACCCATCTATGACATAAAACACGTCAGCTTCGCCCTGACATACTGAAACGATTTCAATATGAGACAAGTTGTACTTTTTCAAAGAGATTTGGTATGAGATTCTTCTCTGCTTCTGATTTCTATTAAGCTTCCTTGTCTGATCAAAAGTATCAGTTAGGTTATGTTGTCATTACACCTGATTTCTTCTGTTTTGTCTGGTATTTAAGACAATTTCAATAATTTAACATTTGATCACAAAGTCAACGTATAATTTGGACCGAACATTGATATATATCAATATATATTCATTAAGTAAATGAATAAATTATTAGTAGTACCGCTATGGAGGCAATGTCCGGTGGGTTAAAGGGTTCGGCTCCTATTTTCTAACCCAGCTGGGACATTTCTATCCACCATATCCATTAAAGCGTTCGTCCTTAGGTGCAATATATAAGGGACACTAATCCCCAGCAAATTCTTAACCATCACACCGGTACCATGAGCGACACACAAACTGAATAAAACCGACCATACTCACCTTCGGTCGGAGGTGCCAATGGTGGCGATTCTAGAAAATGAAAAGACAGAAACATTATATCATATATAACTTATTCGCGACTTCGAATGTTGAAGCCGCCATGCTCTTCTTGATAAATAACACATCATCCGGGTCAGAAATCTCACGGCGAGACCAGAGAGCTTCTTGAATCCAGGGTCGCATGTATGTTAGATTTTCAAATCATATGCCTTTGACCGTTAGGCACTCTATATATGCTTGCCAACAGGTTTTTGGTCACAATTGAAAATTTTATAAAGCTCTATACAAACATGAATGCTGCATTACCCCTAGCAGAAATGGAAGAGTGTACGCAAGGTATACATGTATCATGATTCAGAGTACCGTATCCGAATAGAAGTGTCTAAATTGAAAAAAGGAGAAAGCGTCAGCGGTGAAGTTAGAAGTTTGAAAAAAAGTAAAAAACAGTCAACAATGAAGTATATATATGTATATGCTATTCCCAGTGATCCGCCAGTTGTCAGTACCAGATCACAGTCACAGGGAAGAGTGAAACTAAAGGGTTGGGCAGGACGCCAGACTTACCAGGGCATAACGTGGTTGTCAAATTTAGAGCTAGTCCACTGAGAGCTTCATAATTTTGAACGTGGAACAAAAAGTCATTTCCACTCGATATTCCTTGTAATTCTTGAACATCGATTTCTATTCCGACCCCAACAGCGATCATTGTTATATTTTCGTCTCTAGCTTTCTCTGCCTGCAAGAGCGTCTCTTGGGGGTGTACAGATCTTCCGTCAGTAACGACAACTCCTATTCTACTGACGGCTTCTCTACCCCCAAAGCGGAAGATGGATCGCATATGTTCGATTCCCAAAGCTGTTTGTGTACCGTCCTTGAGATGATAGAATGCTCGAATTTCAGTTTCCAATTCCGGCTGTGTTTTGAAATCTCTCAGTTCGATGACATCTCCTATTGACGAACTATACACCACCGCTCCAACAACAATACCATCTGTCTGGTTGATATAAAACTCCCTTGTGATATTTATGATGAAATCCATTTGTCTGATGAAATCGGCGTCATAAATGCTTTCTGAGGCGTCCAAAACGAAGACAATATCCGCCACTCTGGAACATTCTGTAGAATAATTACAACCGTTATACATTGGATGGACGGAAAGATGATAAATAGATGTATGTTGTAAATCTGAGTAGAGCGTTTCTCATTGCTTCGATCTCCATTTCACATGTTGTGGACATAATCGACACAGATTTCTTTCATTGATGCTAATGGTTACGGCAGATGGAACATGTGTAACTGAATACTTTGTGCGATGTGATGAGTAATTTTACCAGCGTATATGTTTCTCCAAAGATAGCAATCATAGGACTTTTTGGCTTCATAATTAGCAGTGACTACTGTTAATATATGTAGCTTAAAATATACAAGAATGTAAATGATCTATTTAGCCTCTTCAAGTATCGGGTTCCGTTAGGAAGTGTTAAACATTTCATCACACGAGGTCACTTACGACCTTGTTACCCACCTAGAGGTCAAACTTTACAATACCAATTTATCGTATATTTCTTTAACCCTATCTGGCCTGGGGGGGGGGGGCGAAATGGCCCCCTAATTATTTTTTTTACCCCTTGAGCTATGGCGCTGAATCACCATACCCTTGGGTCAAGCTCTACCAGAAAATGCAAAAAAGTCTAAGATGACCGCTTCGATGACGTCACAGTGACGTCATTTTAAAAAACGACATTTTTTGGTCGATTTTTCGGTCAGATTTTCCGAATTTTGTATTTATGCAATTTCTCCGCAAAAACTGCTTGATAAATTAGTAAATATTAATGTGATGTGAAATAAAATAGTTTTTGTTCACTTTTCATCGTAGTCAGGGCTGTTAGGGATTTTTTGGTTCACAGTCTTCCAAAAGCACCAAATTTGGTCCATATGTCGCCCATACCATACTATTTCGATTTTTGACGGGCGCCAAGACGGGCGCCCCCTAGGGCCGCCATATTCGGCGAAATTCAATATGGTCGCCACCCCGGTTAGATGTCAATCGTGGTTAAATAACTAAAGGGGCTAGAAATATGAATAATAGCACTTTTTAGTGGTTTTGGGGGTCGGAGATTCTGATTGTGATCTTATTTCAACGATTTGAGGTCAAGGTCACTCTTTAAGGTCACCCTAAAGTTCATTTTCGGGACAAATTCGCCATTATGAGTGGTTTTGGTGCAAGATATATAAACTGCCTCATTCTATTGGTTTCCAGGGTTGAGTAACCCGAATCTGGCCTTATTTTGGCGATTCGGGGCAATATTCATTTGAGAGTCGCGATAGAGGTCATCCGAACCAGAGGTCAATTGTAGGTATAACACCAAAGAACCACAAATAATACCATAGAGGTTTGTGGCATTCTCCGATTCTGATCTTATTTTGAAGACTTGAGGTCACCCCATTTTGGGGTCAAAGGTCAAAGATCAACAGTTACCACTAAGAACAATCGAACGAAGATTATTCAGGAACAAACTATATTAAAATACTTCGGAGATGACATCTGCTGACAAAATGCTATAACTATGCCGCTACGCCGCTATGTGTATTTAAATGTTCGAAATACAATACAAAGGCCGTTTTAGCAACAATATACCAATGATTATTAGTACCTATACCTTCTGGGTTGCGCTCTCAAGAAACTGTGAAGTCGGGTCGCACCCAGTAAGGCTGTGGAAGAGGGGCAGTGCCAAGGATTTGACCGACCGAGATCGGAACAAATGGTATGGACTGGAATGTCACAATATTTTTTTCCTGTACCGAAGTCCACTAAGAGTTCCGATAGACCGAGGGACTCCAAAGACTAGACATCGCTGCCCATCGTGCGAACATAGGCTGTTGTATGACCCTCCATGTGCTAGATGCAGGAGGATCCTGGTGTCCGCCTCGGAATGGTTGCACGGTTGAAGTATTGTGAGGTCACAACGCCTGTTGAAGAACACGGCTCAAAACGGGTACACAGAAGGAGCTTTTCGCTCATGCCAGTCTTGGAGATCTGTGTGCTGATGAAAGAGAACGTCACCTTTTTGTTAACATTTTTTAAGAAGCCGCTGATCCATTCATACTTCGAGATTTTAGGGGTTCAGGAAAAAATATTGTGGCATTCCAGTCCAAACTATATGTTCCGATCTTGGTCCGTCAAAGTCCGTGGCACTACCTCTCTTTCACACCTTAACGGGGTGCAAGACGACTTCACAGTTTCTTGGATGTGGCAAAAAGACCGCCTGGAAAGCCTGTACAAGCATATCGGACTCCACCGACACACTAGTGGCTCTCACGCATGATCCTGACACTCTCGAGTCCGTGCATATGGAGCTTATAGAACGCTTCATCGTACTAATGTACAGCAAGGGATGTGGTGCAGCCGGTGTCAATGAGGCCAAGCATCACCTCTTCACTACTGCAACCAGATCGCTGGAAAACATCCCACCTCCCAAGCCGCGCTCTGCAGCATGTGAAGCGAGCGCTGCTGCAACCGAGTTTCTACTGGAATCGCTTCACTCCAGCAGGAAATCCCTGACTTCAGTGAGTGGAGTTGGCACAAAGATTGCACCAGTACATGGCAACCGCTATGGACCACTTTCAGCGACACTTCTATGGCATATGCCATTCTCATGCACTGCGTCTGACTCGAGGCATGCACGGGAAGGTGCAAATGCAACTGTGCCGATGTCCGATACACGACCCTCTGCAAATGCGAAGGCGGGTGCGTTAATAGCGAGGGCGGTGATGACAAGTATTATTTATTGCTGGCATCATAGAGCGCAAGCCAGAAGGCATAGGTAGTAAAAGTAATCATTGGTATACTGTTGCAAAAGCGGTCTTTGTTTTGTATTTTGAACATTTAAATGCACGTAGCGTCATAGTTATAGCATTTTGTCAGCAGATGTCTTCTCCGAAGTATTTTAGTAACATTTGTTCCTGAATAATCTTGTTTCGATTGTTTTTAGTAGCAACTGTTGATCTTTGACCTTTAATTATGAAATGAGGTGACCATGACCTCAAATCGTCAAAATAAGGTCAGAATCTAATTCTCCGATGCCACAAATTTGTGATTCTAGCCCTTTTGGTGTTTCCTATAATTGACCTCCGGTTGATCTCTGTTTCGGGTGACCTCTGTCGTGAACCTAACATGCAATATTGCCTCAAACTGTCAAAATATGGCCAGATTCGGGTTACTCAACCCCGAAAATCGATAAAATGAGTTAGTTTGTATATCTCGACTAAAAACCACTAAAAATGACGAATTTGACCCCAAAATGGCCTTTAGGGTGACCTTGACCTTAAATCGTTGAAATAAGATCAGAATCAGATTCCCCGACACCGACAACCACTAAAAAGTTGCATTATTCATGATTCTAGCCATTTTGTTGTTTTAAATACGATTGACCTCTAACCCGGGTGGCGGCCATAATGAATTTCGCCAATATGGCGGCCCCAGGGGGCGACAACCTTGGCGCCCGTCAAAAATCGAAAAGGTATTGTATGGGCGACATATGGGCCATTTGGTGCTTTGGAAGAATCTGAACCAAACAGTCCCTTTTATGCCCTAACATCCCGGACTATCGTGGAAAAGCAGAAATTTTGAAGAAATGTGACGATAAAATCACTTTTCTGGTACCCCACGTGGACGCCATCTTGAATTTACCCATGATCCACTGCTCGAGGGGTCATGCAAATAGGCTTAAAATAACTCCAATATGATTATCTATAAAGTCATTGAGTTTCAGCTCTCCATTTTTTGTCGTTCCGGAGATAGCGCAGAAAGTTTGGTAGGGGGAGGAGCATTTCGCCGAACACCCAGGCCAGGTAGGGTTAACGCTGTATGGATTCTTACTCCAGGAGGAATTATGTAGGTGAATACACGTATGCTTATGTTCAAGTTTAGCCTTCAAAATCTTATTTGAGTGGCAAAATTTTCATCTAATTGAGTGGGCAATTCACACTTGTCTCAATCAATCATTGTGTCAATTAATAGCCCCTAAAGTGCTGGTCGCTTTAACACCATTATTTTATTTTATACGTAAAACATTTATTTTTGGAACACTTTGCATCATGGGGGTTCGAACTTTGGCATGATTATTCTGAACCATGTAAAGCATCGCATATGTCCAATTTGGTTCCATTGAAAAATCCCATAAAATTCCACAGAAAAATATCTGGTCCAAATTTGGGAACAAAAGGGGCACCTATATTTTGTTAAAGAGTTCTTCTACTCGGCAAGGTTAATAATTTAATAGAAAACTAGAAACTTCTCGAAATACAAAAGTTTTAAAAATGGAGTCTTATTCTATAAAAAAGACAAGCATTTAAATTCAAATAACTTTATACTTTGAAATCAGATCGTCGAAGAGTCAACCGGCTGTTCCTACACTGAAGAATTATCACCGATTATCGTAACATATTTTAGACATGGTAGTTTCTAAATCAATATTTTTATTCATCCTGTATAAATCGTCGATATATTGCTGAAATATCACTGAATGCAACTGTAAATCTACTTCTCTCTCTCATCTTGCATAATCACAACTACTCATAATTCCAAATTCTTACCATCTTTGCTGATCACCTGCATCGCTGTCCCGAGAAAAACGGCCAACAAGGTCCAGGTAAATACGTGCTGTCTGCACGCCATGATTTCTCCTGCGTAATGTATATGATGTACAATGAGGAATACCTTCAAATAACATAACTGTAATCTGTTCTAAAAATCAGACATCCAGTCAGCCGTCGAGCATGAAAGAGTATGCAAAAATAGTTAATCTATAAGACAATACTAACACCAGACTGCAAACAGACATACCATAAAATATATCAATAAACATAGATAAATTTCGTGTAAGACACAGTGCGCAAGATTTTCTTGAGGCTAACTAAAATCACAAATTCCTTTATGTGAATGAAATATTTTCGTTCATAAAGCCATTTAATTGACTGACAGTATCGGCGGTCGATGGTTTTCTGTAACGCTGGGTAGGTACTGTGGTGTTCATATCTTCACATCCTCGTCACTAAATTCTTCATGACTAAGCCAGAAGGCATGCAGACGTGAAAACATGGACGAAGGCTGGCTTATAAATGTCGGATCTGACGCTGTATTCATACAATAATTACTAAATCTGATAATCAGATGGTATCAGCCTTAATTCATTCGAAAAGTCATACAAACCAAGGTTCTTTTTCAAGTATTATATATATCACATTCATAAGTGTATCCTATCACCTAAATGTCAGAGAAAAGTATATTTCGCACCAGCTTTAAATAGGGATACATATATAAAATGGCTTACTCTGATAGTAAATTGTATTATGGCATATCATATGGTTTGAATTAGTGCGTTCAGTTGTATGCGATGTTTAAGAACCACATCTTGGGCGTTTCACTTAGCAATATTATCAGATAGTAAACAGCCATGTATGTTATGAGATCACTGACGACTATCGGTACTTACCAAACTCTCCACAAGCTGGTTCTGAGGTTCGATGGAAAGTTCTGGAAAAACGATAGGGACGAAAATGGAAGTCTCATTTGTTCTTATATAGCAGTCATGTGGGTGAACTTCTAATGATATGACCTGAAATATGATCGGAGGAAGGTCACTGTCCAGGATATAGTGTGTCATGACCCTTTTACCATCACATGTACCCGTTGTAAATCTTTGCCCTATGACGGTCAGGTCAGCGACACTATGGAAAGTGTACAATTTGACAATTTTATCCGGACATATCAAAATGAATGTAGGTTCATCTGCACGGTTAAGAGCGGCATGACCTTGTGTTTCCGTTAATCTAATACGGCAGCAATAATTACGGAGCGGGCGTTTAAAATGTCTTGCGGATCAGCGTCATATTCCAAATCCGAATCCATATCTTACCTTGTGAAAGAAAGGTATTATACTGGCTATATCCATGAAACTTTACACACCTTTAATTATCATATAAAGTACGAAAGCAATAACGACACGAAATCGAGTAACAAAATTCCCACTTCGATTGTTTCGTTACTGAAATCAATAACTATAATTTAACCGTGTTGATGTATGTTGTTTTCACAGTTTTCTTAATTATAAAGAAGTTGTCCATGACCTGAACATATAACATTTACGTAAATTATTTATTTTAGTTTTCACACAACTGGACGACAAATAAATGCGTGCAGATAAGTGACCGTTTTATTTAATACGAATTCTCTCGCAATTTGTCTAATTAACCTAATTCAACAAAAAAAACAGTGATGTTAGCGTATGTCTGGAATCTTTTGATTCACTTAATTAAAGTTGAAATCCTTGCCTTGAGAGCGAAACGGTAGTCCAAAACGTTAACGATGGGAGATAGCGCATGTAATCAAGTACAATTCTTTGTCACTTTCCAATAACCCTGTAGAATCAATTTCAGATCTTTGTTGCTGTTTTAATAGCAGTTTCGGTTTTGGTACTAATGTTATCAAAAATACTAACGTTATTCTGTATCCTAGTATTAAAGGACAGTCCTCATACATTTGTTAACAAAGTTACATAATTTATTTAACTTTATCTGAAAAATATCTTGGACCTGTTCATTCCATGGCAGAGGTGATCCCTCAGTTTCGATATCGGATAGCAGGTCAATAATAAAAATACATAACAGTATAGGACTCAAAATACAAGCGTCTAGTCCATCATTCATTATTCAGCCGTCGTCCATTAAGGAATTGCCGCGTTCATAATTCTCAGAACACCATTAGCTGGAATTTCTCATTAAAAATATCTATGTGAAATTTGGCAACACAATATATCAACAGCATATAGATAGTCCAATGAGTACTAATTGCGCATCCCTGTTGGCTGACCTATATCTGTTCTCTAATGAGTATGACTATATGCAGGCGCTTTTAAAAACCGATCAATTCAACGCCCGTTCCTTCTCATTCACTACACGCTATATAAACGATATTCTCGCTGTGGGTAATCGCTATATAAACGATGCAGTGAATATCCACCTTCACTGGATTTGAAGGAAACTACAGATAACGATACCGGCACATCATATTTAGACCAATATCTCTATAAAAATGAAGCGGGCCTTTTCTCTCGTCGATTTTATGACAAACGAGATTATTACAATTTCGGCATCGTCAACTATCCCTTTCTGAACAGTAATATTTAAGTGGGACCTGCATATGGCGTATACATATCTCGTCTTGTAGCATTTGCTAGATCCTGTGTTAAATGTGACGATTTTAACCAACTTATAAAACAGGGCTATTAGTAGACCAGCCAAGAGATGAAAACACACTTTTGATGGCATCGTGTGTTAAAAGCAATCATCCACGCTTAATCAATTCTACATGTTGTGGGGATTGAGATGTGACCGGATGACATTCTCGTTTTTGACCTTAAAGGTCATTTTTAGGCCAAATAGGTCACGTGGATTAAAATCAGGATATTTTATCAAATTTTTCGTGAAAGCTTAGTAATTGAAGATTGAAGCTGGCTCAATCTTTACCACTTGATAGTTTATTCAAGTGGGCTCATTTTGAAAATATCTGCATAATCACTGGTATAAATGATCATGGGAAAATTCAATATGGCGCCCCGTAAATTTCATCCATAACTTACTCTGAAGTAGTCAAAGTTGCCCATACATATAACTACTAATTATAACTGTTTAACAAGGCGATTTCTAACTGTTAAACAAGGCGAGCTTCCTTTATATCTGAACACACTTGGGTCATTTTGGATCCTTGTCCATCAGATTGGAATCGTGAGAAATTCAAAATGGCAGCCATATGTAATATATGTAGTTTCGGTATCATTTACTACGCGTATGCAAATCTGACAGCAAGGCTTTATACGACATCTTTGTGACCACTGAAGTGACACTCCCGAAGTTAACGCCGGCTTAATCTGAGCATGTATCTGTGCTAACAGGGTCAGAAATCTGCTCTTTTTACTAGTCTCGAAAAAAGAGCTCTGGAAATTAGATATTAAGACATTTTGTGGGTAGAATGTGGTATAATGTTTTTTTTCTTTTTTTTTACATTTTTCCCCCCAAAATTTGGACCTGCTGATTCTGAAAATGGCGTATGCCAAGCTGTATTTTTGCATTTGACCCCCAAAATGTCAAAAATATAATGGCCACCTATTTCACCAGACATTTTCTTAATTCGTGATATATTGTTGGGATAGAATGGCTGAGACATTTTCTGGGAATTAAAGCATCAAGAAATGTAATAGTCGTGTATTTTCGTTCATTTTCCAATATGGCTGTCATATACATCCACTAAATATTGTATTTACTGATCCACCAGGGAATATGAGGGTGATTCATACTGCAACATTAAAAGCACAGGTGGCAGCACATATAGTTCATTGGACCACACATAAAACCTAACATAATAAGCTAGGACAGCCTCTAGCTGCGGACATTAAACCTACCAGGACTGGTGGGAGAGGGACAGCTTCTTGTGTGACTCTTCCTCCATAGATCTTATCCCTTATTTGCATTGCAGTGAACTTCACATAATGGTGGAATGGTGGCCATGAGATGCCTTCAGAAATTTGGTTAAACGTTGATTTAGTCCTATATGGAACATTTTTCTTATCTCAAACAACATGCAATTTCTTTGATCGTAAACATGTACTAATTCGCAAACCGGTAACGGCTTTTATGCAGATTTGTTTGAAACATATAAGGTCTCTTGTCCCAAGATTTCAAAATTATACCCCTCCTTTCATCTATCACTCACGACACCTAATTTCAGGCTGCTATTTGGACAAACCTTGAAGCGCTTTTGCAATTTTCTACAATATTCACACATTAGTCAAAATGCGATGGCATCAGGTCTAATAGGTCTGGCGTCGCTTACATCTCACATGCACGATTTCAAGTTAACAGAGCTATGGTATCATCTCTCCTCTTCGATCCATGAATCGAATAGCGCTTGAGTCGGTAATAGGGAATGTGTGGTCACGCCATTCTGGGCATCCATCCAAAAATGAAGCCTGACTCATGATTGCACACCAGGACAATTGCGTTTCGAAATTTTAATGTTGGTTGGTGTGGTCACCTCATGAACAATTAAACAAATGAGTTATTCTCCGTTATAGTAATTTCTACTGATGCAACGAGAGCCTGTAAGAGTATCCAAGCATTTGGTGGTACCAGAGACCACAAAGAGAATTGTTTGTTGGTGGTTACCATATTGACAATTCAATCTGTCTTCAGCTTTCAGCTGGTAAACCCGTCTCAAAAGAGTGACTATATGCATCTCTTCATGGCAAACTTCGCTGTATAATGTTGAATTCTATGATCCTGGTTGAAAATTTTGTTTCCTTCAATGATGAAATCATCCAGGAACTACAATATGTTGTACTTGTCTGATTATCAAATTATGTTTAACTCTTCAGACAAATATTAAGCTAAGGCCTCCTTGATATGGTTAGGTGACAAGCCAGTTCCTTGATAAGGGATAATTATCCTGACCATCTGACTGCAAACAGGGACACCTGGTCAAGGGTAATATTCCTGACCGTCTGACTACAAACAGCTAGGAACACCCGGTAAAAGGTAATTATCCTGACCATCTGACTACGAATAGGGGTACCCGTCTCCCTCCATTTTTATGGAATGTTTCTCATATGTTCCAAAAAGAATACCTTAAACCACTGGTAGACAGGCTACTTGTACAAGAGCAATACCATAAATGTTAACAAATGTTTCTGTGTGTAGCTTCCGGCTTGTGACAGCCCGGTCCTGTCCAACAATCATGAGCGCCATCAGATATTTCCTTTGTTGACGGACAATTTTGTCAGTTGATCTATAAAACTGATAAGTTTGAAGTTTTGATCATGCGGATGGTGGATTAGAACCAGGTCAATGGGGCACTACACTTACACATCAGAGGTGGATGTTATATTGAATTTTCACATAATGCTTTGCATCCGTGAATATGCAAATCACCTAATAAAATATTATCAACCATAATGTTGTAATTATTCTTCCTATACGAAGATATTGAAAAAATAGACGACTTATCCTTATTTGACATCTCTTAAACTTCATGACCTAAAAAATGACCTTCGAGGTAAAAAATGAGAATGTCATTCGATCACATCTCAATCCCCACGCCATATAGAGTTGATTAAGCATGGATGACAGCTTTTAACAAACGATGCCGCCATCTTCTTGGTTTGGCTCACTAATTTGGGGCCATTGCTCCCCCTAAATGTTTTTCTTATCCCTTCAGAGAGGGAGCTGAATCTTACCACACTATAGCATTGGATCAAGTTCTACGAGAAAATGTTTTAAAAATCCAAGATGGTCACATGATGACGTCACAGTGACTTCATTTCCAAAAAAACAGCTTTTTGGGGACGATTTTCGATTTTTAATTTATGCGTTTTCTTCACAAAAACTGCATGATAACTTAGTAAATAAGCATTTGATGTAAAATGAAATAGTTTTTGTGCCCTTTTCCTCGCAGAAACCTAGGAATTTGAACCAAAAATGACGAAAACAACATTTTTTTCTGATACGCCACATGGTCGCCATTTTGAATTTACTAATGATTTGCTGCTCGTAGCTATGCAAATGGGCTCAACATGACCCCAGTATGATAAACTACAAAGTCATGGAGTGTCAGCTCTCAATTTTTTTGCCGATCCGAAGATAGAGCAGAAAGTTTTGGAGGGGGGCCACAATGCCCTCCCCCCCCAAGGTCTGGTAGTGTTAAAATTTCCCATAATCCATTGCATCTGTGAATATGCAAATCACCAGTAAGTAAGACCAGAACCAAAATGAAGCATGTTAAAATCAGTCACAATCAGTCTTCCTTTACGAAGATATTGCAAAAAATAGACGCTTGATCCTTATTTGACCGCTAATGGCCTTTATGACCTCAAAAATGACCTTAACGGTCAAAAGTGAGAATGTCATCCGGTCACATCGTAATCTGCATACCATGTAGAGTTGATTAAGCCTGGATGACAGCTTTTAACACGCGATTCCATCAAAAAGTTTTCTAGCCATCTTTGGGTTGGGTGGCTGGTCTACTATATACCACTAAGCGCCTTCACACGAAGTTTCTCAAATTTGGCGATACATATCGCATGCTGAAAGCAAAATACGAGCGAAGCGTACAAGATCTATGACGGTACGTTTCGTGACTTGTATCTAATTCCGCCTAACCCGGGGCTAGGGGCAGTATGAACCCAGGTACTTCAATATCCTCATGATGCTCATATGTACATCAACAATCAAAGCGCGACTGACATACATCATTCTCTAGATGACGACTTTACAACGAATATTATATTGATTAATAAAACTGATCAGCGATACGGATTTCATATTTTTGGAACATCATGATGTCTTGCCGGCATCACTGAAAACTGTTGACCGCTTCTCTCTTGCAGGAAACTAGCCTACGTTTATGTATAGTATGATTATCGTTTTGAATTTGGTGCCAATGCTGCTATATGGAATATGGAAAGTCTTTGGATTTTGGACGCGGATATTCTTTAATGGACGACGGCTGAATTATGAATGACGGACCAGACGCTTGTAATTAGCACGAACTTAAAAAATTTAATCATAGTATACATAAAAATAGGCAAGTTTCCTGCAAGACAGAAGTGGTCAACAGTGTTCAATGATGCCGGCAAGACATCATGATGTTCTTAAAGTATCCAATCCGTATCGCTGATCAGTTTCGTAATCTATGTGATTTTCGTTAAAGTCGTTATCTAGAGTAGAGGATGTATTCAAAATATTGCCCTGATGTACATCTCTATAAACGTTTTTGGTCTTAACCTAGGACTGGATATGGAGGTATATGTTTTTTTTAATTATGTTATAGATTTACCCACTACTTGTTGTGCAGATTAGTCTCGCTTTCAAGAAGACCAATACGCCTACTGTAGCCATGCAACTTTTCAGAGTTATGCCCATATAAGTATAAAGATCAGATTTGATTGAAATTCCGGTCGTGATATGACTGAAACAATGTTGAAAACGACGTTAAATCCTACTCACTCACTCACTCACTTGATTGAAATTGTAGTTTAAGGGCCGCTTCCCATTCGGATTTCGCGGCCCATCAACTCAATGTTTTATTCGATTCTCGCGGTACATTACGTTGTTTATTGAATATCTTTTCCAGCGCTAAATATATAAATAAATAAATAAATAAATAGATAAATAATAAATAACAATGAGAGATTAGTAGGAGATATAAATAGAAGTAAATAGGAATCGCTATATGTACAAGTTCGTAAGTCTCTTTCTGTTTTTTGTTGTTTTTTTTTCTTCTTTTTTTTTTTGGTTGTTATACTGGTAATTGTGAGTTCACTGTAATCGCGTGTATGATTCCTTTGTCTTGGTACCCCATAGTACGCACAAAGCCGTCCAAAAAAAACTGGGAGAACCAGGGCATCTTCAGGGTTCTTAGAGCCGACTTCCCGACTGACGCCCTCGGGAACAGGGGGGGGTCCTTCCAGAAATCTGTGCCTGTAACAATTGCTTGGAGTGTGTATTGGGGTACAGAACGGCAGGTCTACGTTCTATATTGCGTGAAAGTCAAAGGATCATATTCTGTGTTGAGGCGTCAGTTGGGTAACATCAAAGGGGTAGCGTGTCCGGAGTGGTCTAGGGTCGAGTATTCTGATTCTGGGTGTTCTTGCTATGCGGCGTTGTCACTCAAGGCGCTGTTAATATTCTTGTAATCGTCATCCGTCTTCTGTTTTAGGTCTTGTCCAACTCGTCTATGGTCTTCGGTGTGCCTGTATCCTATGAAATAGAAGGCTTGTAGTCATTCTTGTTTTCTATTGTTTTTCGATGCAATAATTTGATATATCTTCCTCACAACAACAGGCACCCCCTGACCGTCGGTCACATAATATGAATAGCAATATATAATTAAGTGAGTAAATAGATTGGCAAATGGATAAATAACTAAACATTTCGATGGATTCAGTACTTGGTGAATACACAAATAAACAGCTCTGTATTATTTCTGGATGCATTATCGTTTGATGGCCATAAAGAATTTGTAGGACAATGAGATAGATGGCCCTCAGTATCAAGGTAACTCCGCCATCACCATTTCCTATATTTTATGCCGAATACTGCTCGCTATATGCGATTTGGCTGTGCTATTGTTGTCGTGAATTCAATTAGATTTGGCCATCGTTTGTTTTGTAGGACAGTGGAACAGACGGCCCTCAGTATCAAGGTAACTCCGTTGTTGCCATGCCTATTTTATTTCTAAATGAGTCTGTGACATTTTGGCCGGATGTTATGTATGGATAGTTATTATGGCCATAATGTTTTGTATGGTTATGGTGCACACGGCCCTCAGTATCAAGGTAACTCCGATGCAACCATACCATTTGTTTAAGTCAGAAGAATGATTTGGCCTCTATCAAATCGTGTGATAGTACTTGGTGTACTAGTGGTTGATTATGTGGAAAAAAAAAAAAAAAAAAAAAATGTTGACTGCGCATGCACGGCGGTAGTATTATATACTGGAATAATAACCAGCAGCTTTGATAAAATTTATTAAGGACTTGAATACCTGATTTCTAATGGGGGGCTTAGGGTTTAATATCGCTGGTAATGTTAAGGGAGTGTTGGATTTTTTTAATTCGTTTCTAAGTGCCTCACGTTGTCGGTTTTGGATTGGGCATTCAAGCAGGACATGTTCTATTGTTTCTTCTACATTGTTGCATGCGGTACAGAGTGGTGAGGTGTTTTTCAGAAGCATGGACAGATGTGATTTAAGTCCGGTTTTGCCTAGTCTTAACCTGGTGATAATGCGGTCGTCGCGTTTGCTGTCTAGCTGGAATCCACAACTCCGTCTTTTCCCCTTATCTAGAATACTATGTAGCCATCTACCTCGGTTTTCTTCGTTCCATTCTTTTCCCCATTTACTATCTATTCTAGTTCTAATGATGGAATTCAGTTCTTTGGTTCCTAGTCCTATATGCACGTCAGGTGCAGTTTTGGTGAGGCTATCTTTGGCTGTCCTATCGGCGGCTTCATTTCCCCTAACGTCCACGTGGGCGGGAATCCAAGCTAAAATGGCGTCAATGTCATTGTCTCTTATTTGTGTACATAGAATTTCTATTTCGTGTATGAGGTCAGGTCTGCTGTTGGATTTGGAGTTCTCTATAGATAACAGTCCGCTTAAGGAATCACTAAGAATAACGGTGGAAACCGGTCGGTTCTGGAGAACCCATTCGAGGGCCTTGATTATGGCGACTAATTCAGTGGTGTATACAGACATATTGTCTGGTAGTTTGAAACCTTCGTGGATATCAAGTTCTGGAATAACGAATGCAGAACCTGTATTGTGACTTGTGTTTTTGGAGCCGTCTGTATATATTTTCAAGCGATTTTTCCAATGTGTGTCAATATATTCGAGGGCAGTGACCCTTATATGCTCTGGGTTGTCCTGTTTGGTGATGTGGCTATGTATATTCGTGTCCACGTGTGGTGTGATTAGTTGCCATGGTGGTCTATTGACCTTGTCAGTGTCAGAGATACAAGAGATTGGAATGTCGTGTTCTTCGAATAATCGTTCTATCGTGTAACCGAGTGGTGCAGAGTCTTTTTCCCATTTTGTTTTTAGGATATATAAAGATCAGAAGGATTTGCACTCCTATGTGTAGAGACGATCATTCCTTGAGTATAGGCTTGTGGGAAATATCTGAAATGAACTATTTTATACAACATTCAAGGTAATACATGTAGGTCTTCAATATGGGAGAAGCCTCCTTGACTATTCATTAAGCCCAACGCACACAGCGAACATTTTGTTGTATTAGAACAAAAACATTGTTTCGTGTTTTTGCCTGTTTTTGTTCCCGTTCCCCGCACGCAGCGAACGTTTCATCTCGAAACAAACGGTCAGCGCCACAAGTAGACGTAGCCTCACGGTTCAATCCTTTGTTACATTGGCGCGGTTCGCCAGTTGATTGTTAATAGTTGGGAATTGTCCAGAGAAATGGTCGCAGTCACCGCACACAGACCACAAAAACTTGTCTCAGGGCAAAACATGTTCGCAATATCAAACAAGTTTGAACATTTGTTCAGAAAAGTTGTTTTCTGTTTTTGGGCCCCGTACACAGCAGACAAAAACAGCTCAGAACAATGCTTTTGTTCTAATGCAACAAAATATTCGCTGTGTGCGTTGGGCTCAACGATGCTGTCCTTGCCGACAGATTTGTTTTTCATAGATATTCAATTGCTTATCTACGCCCATGAAGTCATTGGCGTATCTACAATGTAGACTACATGATTGTACCATGATTTTACTTCATCTATCAATTCAGCTTGAACAGCTCTCTCTCCATTAAGGTGCAGGAATGGTTATTATTGTCTCGCATGCTATTGAGCAGATCTGCTACTTCGCAAATAATTTCTAAAATCAGTGATATTTAGAAAGGGGTGTGCTACTTTGAAGATAATTTCTAGGATTACTGCTAGTTAGCACTTTGACTTGCCTGTTCCCAAATGAAATATATTGTATAATTAGCACAAATACTAAATATTGAATATTTCTTTCTAAATTGCAGCCAGAAGAAATATTCAATATTCATGATAATTCGCAAACGCAAATTGTCGGACTGCCTCTCCGGAAAGAAAATATATTGTATAATTAGCACAAATGCTAAATATTGAATATTTCTTCTAAATTGCAGCCATGATAAATATTGAATATTTCTTCGAAATCGCAGCTGGTCTGTGCAACTCCTCTGACAATAACAGGGATTATTCTATCGTTCTTCCTGGTTAAACAACGCGCATGCGCTGTTATGTAAGGAGTTTTAAGACAGTCGCAAGTACATTTTCATTTGTGGTCTGCGCAACTCCACTTAGACAATAACAGATTATTCTATCGTTCTTCCTGGTTCAACAACGCGCATGTGCTGGTATATAGGCTGTTTAACCCTATCTGGCCTGGGCTTTTGGGGACCTGTCGTGGCCTGGGGGGGGGAATGGCCCCCTAATTATTTTTCTGACCCCTTGAGCTAGCGGGCTGAAACTTACCACACTATACCCTTGGGTCAAGCTCTACCACAAAATGTAAAAAAATCCAAGATGGCCGACTTGATAACGTCACAGTGACGTCATTTTCAAAAACGACATTTTTTGGTCGATTTTTCGATCAGATTTTCCGAATTTTTTATTTATGCAATTTCCCCGCAAAAACAGCATGATAAATTAGTAAATATTAATGTCATGTGAATAAAATAGTTTTTAACCACTTTACATAGCAGAAAAGCAGAAATTTTGAAGAAATATGACAAAAACATCACTTTTCTGGGACCGACATGGCCGCCATCTTGAATTTACCCATGATCCTTTCGTCGGGGAGTCATACAAATAGGCTCAAAATGACCCCAATATGATAAACTATAAAGTCACGAAGTTTCAGCTCTCCATTTTTGTCGTTCCGGAGATAGCGCAGAAAGTTTGGTAGGGAGGCCATAATACCCCCCCCTCCCAGGCCAGGTAGGGCTAAGACAGTCCCAGGTAATGCTTGATTGGTGCCTACAGAACGGGCGATATAAAGGCAACCTCACTGATGCAGACAGCTGACATGTATTCAGACTTACTGGCACAACAAACCAATCACTCAACGATGACCGAAGGTGTTTCGGAGACAATCGGTCCCTTTCATTGTAATTTCGAAAGAAACAAAACGCCAAATCAACATCTTCCTTTGGTACTTGACTGCAACAATCAAATTATATTCTAATTAGATGATATTATAAAGGTGCTAAATATTTAATATATTGTCCTTTCTCCGACACGGTGTTACAGATATTTTAATGCGAATCTCTTCTAATTATAGTAGATTATAAAAGTGCTAAATATTGAATATATTGTCTTTCCCAGACGCCAGCCACATATTTAAGTGCGAATCTTTTCTAATTATATGATATTATAAAGGTGCTAAATATTGAATATATTGTCTTTTCCCAGACGCCAGGTAGATACTTAACTGCGAATCTCTTCTAATTATATGATATTATCAAAGTGCTCAATATTGAATATATTGTCTTTCCCAGACAGCAGCTACATATTTAACTGCGAATCTTTTCTAATTATATGATATTATCAAAGTGCTAAATATTGAATATATTGTCTTTCCCAGACGCTAGCTACATATTTAACTGCGAATCTTTTCTAATTATATGATATTATAAAGGTGCTAAATATTGAATATATTGTCTTTTCCCAGACGCCCGATAGATACTTAACTGCGAATCTCTTCTAATTAGATGATATTATCAAAGTGCTAAATATTCAATATATTGTCTGCTCTCAAACGAATTTACATACACATACTTACATACATATTTCTCTACATATTTAAATGCGAATATATTCTAATTAGATGATATTATAGAGGTGCTAAATATTGAACATATTGTCCTTTCTCCGACACGGTGTTACATATATTTTGATGCGAATCTCTTCTAATTATATTAGATTATAAAAGTGCTAAATATTGAATATATTGTCTTTTCTCTGAAAAGGGTCTTGTGGATATTTAACTGCGAATCTCTTCTAATTATATGATATTATCAAATTGCTAAATATTGAATATATTGTCTTTCCCAGACGCCAGCTACATATTTAAGTGCGAATCTTTTCTAATTATATATTATAAAGGTGCTAAATATTGAATATATTGTCCTTTCTCCGACACGGTGTTACATATATTTTGATGCGAATCTCTTCTAATTATAGTAGATTATAAAAGTGCTAAATATCGAATATATTGTATTTTCTCCGAAAAGAGTCTTGTGTATATTTAACTGCGAATCTCTTCTATATAGTATAGATTATAAAAGTGCTAAATATTGAATATATTGTCTTTTTCCAGATGCCAGCTACATATTTGAGTGCGAATCTTTTCTAATTATATGATATTATAAAGGTGCTAAATATTGAATATATTGTCTTTTCCCAGACGCCAGATAGATACTTAACTGCGAATCTCTTCTAATTAGATGATATTATCAAAGTGCTAAATATTCAATATATTGTCTGTTCTCAGACGTCAGCTACATATTTATGTGCGAATCTATTCTAATTAGATAATATTATAAAGGTGTTAAATATTGAATATATTGTGCTTTCTCCGACACGGTGTTACAGATATTTTAATGCGAATCTCTTCTAATTATAGTAGATTATAAAAGTGCTAAATATTGAATATATTGTCTTCTCTCTGAAAAGACTCTTGTGGATATTTAACTGCGAATCTCTTCTATTTAGCATAGATTATAAAAAGTGCTAAATATTGAATATATTGTCTTTCCCAGACGCCAGCTACATATTTAAGTGCGAATTTTTTCTAATTATATGATATTATAAAGGTGCTAAATATTGAATATATTGTAATAAATACTGACCCCAGGCCGAGTTTGGAGTAGTATATATTATGAAAATTGTTTATTGCTGTATGGCCTATAATATTACAAGATCATAACCCATGCAGGGTTGGGTTTCGCAGACAGAGTATGATATGGCATTCCGGTACTAATCCAGGGCGCAAAGAAAACAACACAGTGACTGTTCCAGTAGCAGTTATAGGATAGAAGGACACAAAGACATAACTCAGCTCAAACTTGTAAATTTATTCTTCAGGAATCAACACAACTGCATATCTTTAACATTCTCGTACATGGGGTTAGCTCCAGTGATTTACTCTCTATATACTACTAATCCAGATCGGGTAGCTTTACATGTAAATCCACTTGACAGCATACTGACACAACTGGGTATATTAAAAGGCTTCATTCATGGAGTGAGCCCTCTTTGGTAGTGATCTGCTCCTTATATACTACGAACCCACACCCGGTAGCTTCAGCATGTACTATATGCCCTACACCATATCCAAATATACTGTATTGCATTGCATGCCCATATGGCACTACACAATATGGGTACCTTTATTATACCCTATCAGGCCACCACTGCGCTGATCTATTGATGTGCACCCACCGGTGACGAGCAGTCGATTGCCATTGCTCGTTCCTCGCCCCAATTTATAGACTTTTACCCGGGTTGTCACGTGACCCAACCACAGAGATTTGGTACTACTTTCAATCATAAAAATCCCCAAAATTCACATAAATATACATTTCCGTCTTGTGCTGAAGTTGGGCTTCTTAATATTTTGATCTACTGAATCGATCAACACCAACAGATATAAATGTTTCATTTAAGATAACAAAAAGCACAACAACTTTTACCCGGCTTGCAGACTGACCTAGATTTACAACATGGCGAACATGGCAAACTAACGGTCGTACTATAACAATAAAATACTAAATATTAATTACTGAACCAGCTTGTGCTCTATTTGTGCTCCGTAATAATCTTTACTCAAGATTCAAATAATATCAATGTTTTGGGTGAAAGACGATGATTTAAGGTGGAGCACAAGCTTCTATTCTAGTTGGTCGGCGAAACTCCCATGTTTCATATTAGGCGATCAGGTCCGACTGGCCGAAGTGATTGTTTTGGTCATTAAAATATCATGAACTATTAGCCAACAGATGGAATCATAATTTTCCCGGACATTAGAATAATCAAAGAACATTGTCTTCAAAGGGAAATACTTACTGTTCAGGAATAAATTTGTTACAGAATTAAATTCACCAACTGGTAGATCTCTCAAGCAAACGAAATTAGGCGTAGGAACACGGTAGCAGATACTGTAGTCCGCGCAAATAGTCCGCACATAATTGTCAGAATTACGGGTCATACACCACAAATAATGTCAATAAAACACAATGTAAAGTACTGTTATCCTGGAATGAAGCGAGTGAATACAATAATCCACTTCTAAAACAACAACATTATATACATTGCCTGGAAAAACCTAATCACGCAAAAACATGCCAGGCTGCAAGTTGCGATGGCGGACACTATGAGAGACAAGAGCATACTTGTTGAAAACACTTCAATTTACTATGATTAACGATAACTCCAACAGGTCTACAGTCCACGTATTACTGGATTCGATGATGTAAAATCAAGGTAAGTCTGTAGTTTCCTTATAGTGTCACAATTATGTCAGTAAGATTCCAAAAACGAGCAGGGTTGTACCGAAGATATTCCGTCATGTAGGGTCCAATTTTCAACACTGCAACACATTCACCAGGAAGAAATATGACTCACAGTCATTACACTTTCCCCACCTCAGTCTGAGAATTCTCCCGAATTCTCGCAACAGACGGTAATGTCTGATGTCACGCAATGTATTCCATAATGAGAATGCGACAGGTAAATCCGACGAGTAGTCATCCATAACTGTAGGAGGTAAGCTGATGCACTAATCCATCTTTGGAAAACAGCATGAATATATTTAATGATACTAAGATAATCCTTTTAAGAAATCACAAGCGATGATCCATGAGTAACACACGCGACGCGATGTGTACATCCACACAATGGTAATTACCCAGATATACTTACGGATCTGGCAATATCCTCACAATTGAACTTACACACAAGTTGGGAAAATCCAGTAGGTATCCTACTATGGCACAAATAACAAATATATCCAAGGTAAGTGAAAACGCGTAATCCTAACATTCATGGTATAATCACAAATCCAGTTAATCCAATGTAGGTATGTTATTCTCTATTTAAAGAGAAGTGCCACGATAATCCACAGGCAACCACCAGACAGACATGAAGAGGATTTTCAAACGAACAGAGGACAGCTATGCATCTAGACGTAGACCGATGTTGTTCGAATCCAAGATTCTGCATAGACCGTCAGTGGAGTGGTCCCTGTTGTGTGACGCACCCTCCAGCACAGACAGCAGCTCTTCATCACGTTGCCGAACTCGTCTCGGACCACGTGCCAACCACTGCACCTTCTTATAATTGTACAGCCTAAACTTCTGTAGCAGGACATCTGACTCGTCGGCAGAAAGATTTGCATCAGGGGGTGTGTCTGGCATGTTTTTCCATGTTTGTTGTCCATCCCTTTGGCTACATGCAGCTATATGAGAACCTAGACTTCGTCCATAATTTACACTTAGGCTCACTCCATGCAGGCTACCCATAACCTGCAGTACCCTACAGACTAGGCCAGAGGGGTGATCAGTCCCTCCCTAGACCTGTAAATGCTCTAGAGACTTCATGCTGGCCCCCAGCCAGCTACTTCGGGCACAGCCGTGTATTCCTTGGACCTCATCTGCAATAAAATATCAATGTAGTTGCATGTAGCAAAAATCAAGATGAAACGTAACAACGACTCACTTGATTTGAGTGGGTCATTTTATTCATCAGTTTTTCCAGTTCAATGACGCCTAATTTCTGTCGTCAGCCATGTGGGTGGATTTCGGCCCTTGTACAACATCAGTCTGTCAATGTGGTAAACTTTGGCTGGCTGTCGCAGAGACCGCTTCACTAGGTAATTCAGGTCGTCAAGACGCTTTGTTACAACATAAGGCCCCTTTCACTTGGAAGTCAGCTTGTGGCAGACTCCAACTTTACGTATGGGATTGTACAGCCAAACTGCGTGCCCTGGCTTCAACGGACGTTTCACTGCCTTCAGGTCATAATGTCTTTTTTTGGTACTCCGCTTTCTGCTTCAGTACCTTCTGAGCCACTGTGTGTGCCATCTGCAAAGTGTCCTGTAACTGCAGAATGTAGGCATCAGCACCAATAGGACTGTCATAGCCAAGCGGCTGGCTTGTGTAAGCCTGCAATGGCAGAACCACCTCCCTGCCCAAAGTCATCATGTTGGGAGAAGCATTTGTGCTGGCGTGAATTAAGGCCCTGTATGCCATTATCGCTTGTGGTAGATACTTGTCCCATTCACGTCGCTGCTTCTCGCAACATCGTTAACATGGTGGCCAGCGTTCTGTTGAACCTCTCTGCTACACCATTGGATTGTGGTCTCATACTAGAAGTTCGTGCCTTGTCAATTTGCAAAAGTGTGCAGACTGATGCCAAGAGGTTAGACTCAAAGTTTGTGCCTTGGTCGGTATGGATCTGCAGTGGCGTCCCAAACCTACAGATGAACTCTGTGAGGAGTGCATTTGCAACAGTCAGTGCTTCTTGGTCTGGGAGTGGTATTGCCTCGGTCCATTTAGTGAAGCAGTCAGTTATGATGAGCAGAAACTTGTTGCCTTTGTTAGTCAGAGGAAGTGGACCGAGAATGTCCATTTGTAGTCTCTCCATAGGCTCTCCCATCAAGTATTGTCCAAGAGGGGCATGTGTCTGTGATGTAGGCATCTTCCTTGCTACACACTTGTCACATTGCAGACAGTACTTCTGGACATCTCTTTTCATCCCAGGCCAGTAGAAAGCCTGTGTGATTTTAGACAGTGTCTTCTGGGACCCTAGATTCCCTGCAGGAGGGATGTCATGGTGCAGTCTGATGACCTCCTGCTGGCATACACTAGGGACAACCAGCTGGTAGGTTGTGGTGCTTTGATGGGTTATGAATTTTCTGTACATCATTCCACTGTGCAGTTCTAAACGATCCCATGAACGCCATATCGTCTTCAGAATGGAGTGATATGGTGGGCCATTTTGGTCTACCTTCACCCTTTCCCAGTGCAGCCATGATTGGTCTCACATTTTGATCATCCATTTGGAGCCTCCTAATTGTGGCAGGGTCCCATGATCCTAGCAGCAGTTGGTGTTCTTTTAGTCCTTGCATGGTGGACTGCTTCCTAGTAGTGACTCGTACAAATTCCTGTTCATCCTGGGTGCTGCAAGGTTCATCACATGCATCCTTGGCCTCAGTACTGGCTTGCTCCAGCCTGGCACATGTGTTACAGGGTCGTCTTGACAATGCATCAGCATTAGCATGGCTTCTCCCAGCCCGGTGCTTTATCTCCAGATTGTAATTTCCCATTTGTTAATTTTTCTTGGTACATGACCAGCTCGTATTGTTCCTCCTTCCAAATGTACAGAGTTTTCATCACCTGTTAAATGCTCATCAGAGTTTTTCAACAAACTATACTCAGGCCTCTCACTATCCGTCATCTCCCGGCCTACAGAGTAGACGGGGTCTCGTTTCCCTGCTGGTTGGGAAACGCTTGTCCCACAGAATCACTTCGCTGATTCAGGGGGCAACTCCGGGCATAGTGAGAATGGGAACCACAAGAATAGCAGACACCTCGCTGAACGTTACTCTGCTGATTACTCTGTCTCTGCCCTCTCCAGTTGCGATTCCCTCTGCCCTCTAGCTTCTCTAGACGCTCCAAAATTTGCTTCAATGTGGCATCCATGTTGCCCAAAGCTAGCACGTCTCCCCTCTGAGTGCCAGCATTCTGTTCATTGCCGTTAACTGCCCGGACTACCACCTTCCTTTTGTCCCTTCCTTCTAGAATAGCCTCGAATTGCTCGATCACCTCTGCAGCCTTTATGACGGTTTTGCACTCTTTGTCTATACAGCGACATTTCATTTCCAGGGTAATGGACTTGTAGAGCTGGTTGAGTGCTAGCGCCTCTTGGGCCTGAGCCCCAAGGGTGGGATATGCCTTCTGGGCCATCTGCCTGAGGTCATCACCAAATGCTGCTACTGATTCATTTGGCTGTCTATACCTACCCTCCAGCTTAGATAGCCAGCGTGTTTGTTGCCTAGAGCAGCCAAATCTTTGCTCTAGGTTCCTAGCTAAGATCGTGAAATTCCGTTTTTCTGCCAATGTAAGCCCCATGTAAAAGGTCCTGGCCATCCCCCGTAAACTGGCAGATAGGGCCAATGCCTTCTCATCATCCGTCCAGGATCCCAACTCCGCACAATCTTGAAAGTGAGAAAAGTACTCCTCCCAATCTGCGGTGCCATCATATGATTCTGGCTTAATCTTCAAATTGGCCCGATGAGACAAGCCAGATTTCACTCCATGTGTGCCTCGTCGCCCCAGCTCCTCACACTCTGCGCTATGATTGCTTTCCCCCTCTTCATCAATAATATCTCCAGGTTGCAAATCACCTTGCCCATGCTCGTTAACGGGACAACTATCATCCCTGAATGTCACTTCTGGATCTGGACATTCAGCCATCTTTATTTCAGGATAGATTCTCAAGAACCAATAAACTAATAGTTATTATCCAGGACAGGAACGTTTCACTGGATGCCAATTAATTAGGCATCCCACTTCTGACACCAGTGTAATAAATACTGACCCCAGGCCGAGTTTGGAGTAGTATATATTATGAAAATTGTTTATTGCTGTATGGCCTATAATATTACAAGATCATAACCCATGCAGGGTTGGGTTTCGCAGACAGAGTATGATATGGCATTCCGGTACTAATCCAGGGCGCAAAGAAAACAACACAGTGACTGTTCCAGTAGCAGTTATAGGATAGAAGGACACAAAGACATAACTCAGCTCAAACTTGTAAATTTATTCTTCAGGAATCAACACAACTGCATATCTTTAACATTCTCGTACATGGGGTTAGCTCCAGTGATTTACTCTCTATATACTACTAATCCAGATCGGGTAGCTTTACATGTAAATCCACTTGACAGCATACTGACACAACTGGGTATATTAAAAGGCTTCATTCATGGAGTGAGCCCTCTTTGGTAGTGATCTGCTCCTTATATACTACGAACCCACACCCGGTAGCTTCAGCATGTACTATATGCCCTACACCATATCCAAATATACTGTATTGCATTGCATGCCCATATGGCACTACACAATATGGGTACCTTTATTATACCCTATCAGGCCACCACTGCGCTGATCTATTGATGTGCACCCACCGGTGACGAGCAGTCGATTGCCATTGCTCGTTCCTCGCCCCAATTTATAGACTTTTACCCGGGTTGTCACGTGACCCAACCACAGAGATTTGGTACTACTTTCAATCATAAAAATCCCCAAAATTCACATAAATATACATTTCCGTCTTGTGCTCAAGTTGGGCTTCTTAATATTTTGATCTACTGAATCGATCAACACCAACAGATATAAATGTTTCATTTAAGATAACAAAAAGCACAACAACTTTTACCCGGCTTGCAGACTGACCTAGATTTACAACATGGCGAACATGGCAAACTAACGGTCGTACTATAATAATAAAATACTAAATATTAATTACTGAACCAGCTTGTGCTCTATTTGTGTTCCGTAATAATCTTTACTCAAGATTCAAATAATATTAATGTTCTGGGTGAAAGACGATGATTTAAGGTGGAGCACAAGCTTCTATTCTAGTTGGTCGGCGAAACTCCCATGTTTCATAATGGCGATCAGGTCCGACTGGCCGAAGTGATTGTTTTGGTCATTAAAATATCATGAACTATTAGCCAACAGCCTGGAATCATAATTTCCCCGGACATTAGAATAATCAAAGAACATTGTCTTCAAAGGGAAATACTTACTGTTCAGGAATAAATTTGTTACAGAATTAAATTCACCAACTGGTAGATCTCTCAAGCAGACGAAATTAGGCGTAGGAACACGGTAGCAGATACTGTAGTCCGCGCAAATAGTCCGCACATAATTGTCAGAATTACGGGTCAAACATCACAAATAATGTCAATAAAACACAATGTAAAATACTGTTATCCTGGAATGAAGAGGGTGAATACAATAATCCACTTCTAAAACAACAACATTATATACATTGCCTGGAAAAACCTAATCACGCAAAAACATGCCAGGCTGCAAGTTGCGATGGCGGACACTATGAGAGACAAGAGCATACTTGTTGAAAACACTTCAATTTACTATGATTAACGATAACTCCAACAGGTCTACAGTCCACGTATTACTGGATTCGATGATGTAAAATCAAGGTAAGTCTGTAGTTTCCTTATAGTGTCACAATTATGTCAGTAAGATTCCAAAAACGAGCAGGGTTGTACCGAAGATATTCCGTCATGTAGGGTCCAATTTTCAATACCGCAACACATTCACCAGGAAGCTAGGAAATATGACTCACAGTCATTACAATATTGTCTTTCCCAGACGCCAGCTACATATTTAACTGCGAATCGTTTCTAATTATATGATATTATTTAGTGATGATATTATTCTATTTAGTATAGATTATAAAAGTGCTAAATATTGAATATATTGTCTTTTCCCAGATGCCAGCTACATAGTTGAGTGCGAATCTTCTCTAATTATATGATATTATAAAGGTGCTAAATATTGAATATATTGTCTTTTCCCAGACGCCAGATAGATACTTAACTGCGAATCTCTCAGACGTCAGCTATATATTTATGTGCGAATCTATTCTAATTAGATAATATTATAAAGGTGCTAAATATTGAATATATTCTCCTTTCTCCGACACGGTGTTACAGATATTTTAATGCGAATCTCTTCTAACTATAGTAGATTTTAAAAGTGCTAAATATTGAATATATTGTCTTCTCTCTGAAAAGACTCTTGTGGATATTTAAGTGCGAATCTCTTCTATTTAGTGTAGATTATAAAAAGTGCTAAATATTGAATATATTGTCTTTCCCAGACGCCAGCTACATATTTAAGTGCGAATCTTTTCTAATTAGATGATATTATAAACGTGCTAAATATTGAATATATTGTCTTTCTCGGACGCCAGCTAGATATTTAACTGCGAATCTCTTCTAATTAATATTCAATATATTGTCTGTTCTCAAACGTCAGCTACATATTTATGTGTGAATCTATTCTAATTAGATAATAGTAAAAAGGTGCTAAATATTGAATATATTGTCCTTTCTCCGACACGGTGTTACAGATATTTTAATGCGAATATATTCTAATTAGACTAGATTATAGAAGAGCTAAATATTGAATATTGATGCTATTAAAGTAAACCACCTTTCTGCCTACTGCGAAGTTTAGCAAAAATATCTGCACAATATTGCCAAGTATGCTATATAGCACCATGTTAAAGCATAGGAAATTTGAAAAGTATCTAAAAAAAAGCCAATCCTGCACCTAACTCTCTCTGTCTAGAGTGTCTCTAATGATTTACTCTTCATTATCTGAGATTGTCGAATGTTCATACAGTGACGGAACCAATCATCTAAATCAATTTGGCTAATCATCTTACCGCCAGTAGTTTCTTATTTCAACTTTTTTTAATTCCCCATAATGCACCCATGTCAGTTGAAGAGGCATTGTTAACTTCATCTAAAAGTTTTAAATGTCTGTAGGTGAATTTTCTTCTTTAAAAAATGTAGCCGTGATATGTGGATAAGAACTCTAAGAGTTAAGAGTTCTAAAGAGTTAAGAGGACTTATAAGAGTTCTAAGAACTCTGGCGTTGCATGTATGTGGATATTGAAAAACTCAAAATGTCTTACGGAAGAACTTGATGCTAAAGGTCACATACCGTACAGACATGTATCCACATATAGGATTTCTCAAACTCTCCTATACACAATTCCTCATATCAAGGACACTTGTCCGACCGTATAAGTTCAATAAAAGTATCTTGGTCAAGAAAGAAGCTGATCGTAGACGTATATTGTGTCTAGGAAGCCACAAGCATTCTTTAGCTCGACTACATACAAGAGATATCATTCATGGGATGTTTCTTTGTTTATAGAGTTGCTTGAATTTCTCATTAAAAATATCTATGTGAAATTTGGCAACACAATATATCAGCAGCATATAGGTATTCCAATGGGTACTAATTGTGCACCCCTGTTGGCTGACCTGTATCTGTTCTCTTATGAATATGACTATATCCAGGCGCTTTCAAAAACCGATCCATTCAAAGCCCGTTCCTTCTCATTCACCAAACGCTATATAGACGATCTTCTCGCTGTGGATAATCGCTATATAAATGACGCAGTGAAGGATATATATCCACCTTCACTGGATTTGAAGGAAACTACAGATAGCCTTACAGGCACATCTTATTTAGATCTCTATCTCTATAAAAATGAAGCGGGCATTCTCTCTCGTCGACTTTATGACAAAAGAGATGATTACAATTTCGACATCGTAAACTATCCCTTTCTGGACAGTAATATTCCAGTGGGACCTGCATATGGCGTATACATATCTCGCTTAGTAGCATTTGCTAGATCCTGTGTTAAATGTGATGATTTTAATCAACGTCACAAAACATTGTTGCAGAAACTAAAACAGGGCTATTCCACCAAGCGCCTCCACTCAAAGTTTCTCAAATTTGGCGATACATATCGCATGCTGATAGCAAAATACGAACGTAGCGTGCAAGATCTATGGCGCTACGTTTCGTAACTTGTGTCTAATTCCGCTTAACCCGGGGCTAGGGGCCGTATGAACCCATGTACTTCAAGATCCTCATGGTACTCATATGAACAGTCACAATCAAAGCGTGACTGAGATACATCATTCTTTAGATGACGACTTTACAACGAATATTATGGATTAAGAATACTGATCAGCGATACGGATTTGATATTTTTGGAACATCATGATGTCTTGCCGGCATCATTGAAACCTGTTGACCGCTTCTCTCTTGCAGGAAACAAGCCTATGTTTATGTATACTATGATTGTCTTTTTGAATTTGGTGCTAATACTGTTATATGGAATATGGAATAGGTCTTTGGATTATGGACGCGGATATTCTCTAATGGACGACGGCTGGATTATGAATGACGGACTAGACGCTTGTAATTGTTCATTTGTCAGGATTGGTCAAGATTTCACTTTAGAGAGTTCTGCATTCTTTGTCATTCTATGGTCACTATGAGAGATTGAATCTATTTGCGTTTGGATTAGTCTTATCCAGATGGAGTATTATCAGCTGCCCTAGTTAGATATTCACCCAGTAGATCTACACTACTTATCTCTATTTGCATGAGGGCATTCTCGTGATTTCGACTGTTGGTGTACTGTGATAGAATCTAATCATCAAATAGATCGCTTCTGAGTTCTTCTCATCTATCTTTATGAGGTAAAGGGTATGATTCTGCCAAAGGTTCAAGTACATTCGTTTCTTTGTATCATGGACCAGTCCGAAGCTCTACAGATACAAGTTTATGATCGGCTAAGAATAATAACGGGTGAACAGTCATGTTGATTATGGAGGAAACCAGGTTACAGCACGTAATGACACAGTCAACTACTTATCTACTGCATGAATTAATAAATGTACATGTACATTCACCGAATAAATATTCAATAGCTCACCCATTTGGAAATCTTCAACCCCTATACTAAAATGAATGAAGTAATTTTCTTCCCATACTTAGAGTTTCTATGTATAAGTGTTCCTAACCTCAAAGTTAGATAGAGGAATATGTTCAGCAGGCTGATCGCCAGTTACGATATGTACAAACAGTTGGTTCATCGCGTAAATCCATGTTAGTTCTGCTAATCTAAATTATAAATTAAGTCCATACAGCGTGTCTTTGCTAACGTTGAACTGTCCGGCGTTATCTAGAATTTTCATAAATACAGATAAAACGGACTATTTCACAAATACGGAAACATCACTTGAATACCTCGGATATAGAGAGGTCAGTGTTGTCACCAGCATGTGTCTCGGTCAATTCGATCTATATATTCTATCAATTTTAGCATTAAAAGATTGTGAAATTCATTCTGCCTTCTAAAAAGATAATAAAAATAATTATTATAATAATAATAATTATAATATTTGTGTTGTCAAAGTGATTCCATGAAAACGTGAATATCAGAACGCCCCGCCTAACAGAAAGGAATTATATGATAGTCAAACGAATCAGATTTAAACAACTTGTCTGTGTTTTTGACAAAGAGAGACAACTCTGTAATTGCTGACGACAACAATATCCTCCCACTCATGGAGATAGCAGAAAAAGTTGATCTGTCACTTGTCGAGAGACTCGTCACGATATAGTTCTAATTATTTCACTTATACAAGAACAGTAGAAAGCTTTCTATGACGCCAGAAAATTGATCCGGTTTCGCCGCTTGGAGTGGCAGGTCAGATATCCAAGAATAAGAAATAATGTTCTTAACAGTCACCGAAATGTATTAAATGTTTAACATATGGTGAAATTTTCATACTGCGGGCAAATCAGGTTTGACGATGGCCTGCGTGGAATTTCATTTAATCAGAAAAGGCGCTTCTCAGCATTCCGACTGTATTAAACTGATTTTGAGGATTTTTGCGGAATACTACTAGTGGTACTTTTGACAAGTATCCAGATATATGTCGAGTGTATAAAGGGCGGGGAAGGGTATATCTAAATAATTTATAAAATATATCGGATTGACCACGAATATTAATGTGGGGTGTATATACAGATAAAGAACGCGAGTTCATCTTTGTTAGATAAGAATAAGAGATATGCCATATATTATGTAGCAATTGTCCAGAATTAGTTTCAATTGTTTCTTCATTGTGTGTGTTTATTTTGAACAGATATTAATCACAAACACTCAAAGCATCTCATTTATCTGGTTTGAAAATCCTCGTTAAACTTTATAAATGGCCGACAGAATTACGTCATAAATTAAATATATGGTGGTTAATTTGATACAGGTACAGTTTCCTCGAACTTACAGTAAGTACCCTATATACAGACCAACGTGGTTGGGGTTCTTTATTATTAGTTTTCTTCAATATGAAATGCTCCAAACGGAAAATACACATTTACTGAGAGTGTTTTTTTTATAAACATACAAGAAACAATAGGGGGATTGTTACGAGTTATATAGTTATGAGAACGTATTTTTGTCAAACCTTCAGCTTGGAGTAATCCCCCTTGAGTTGATGCTTGGTTTCCAGAGTGAAGTAGTTGTTTTGAAATTTGATAGAGACTGACCATTATCTTGATGCAAGAATTTCTTAAGGATGACGACATCTTGGCTTATTCCTAGGGAATATGATGTATAGGTATCCATTGTGCTGTGCCATTAGTAGATGTATATTGCAGCGGGTTTGTTTAGTTTCTCCATGTTTGCTGCTTCTTAGCTGCTCAATAGATTATTATATACCCGCCTTCCCTTGGACAATCTTACGAAAAGAACATCATCATTTCGCGCTGCCATTATTAAGAACTACTGATCGCTTTTCACTTGCAAGAAACACTCTTATTTTACTTCTTAATTTATGCCTGTTTGGAAATGGTACTGTCTAACAATAAAGGTCCAATACTTACTGATGCGGAAATTCTTTTGTGGCCGACGGCTGAATAATGAATGCCAGATCAGAAGATCATACTATGATCATACTCATACTCTCCGTTTGGAGAGTTTTAACGTCTTCAGACAACACTCAGTATGTAGGAATACCTCTTGCGCACTGGTACTGAGCTTGTATGGAGAGGAAGTCGCGATTCCCCAATTACATATACGACATTCGCGAGGTAACTGTGGAATAATTTAACGCTTTTATATCTATAATATGAACAGAAGGTATTTGTGAGGCATTAAATACATTTTAACATCAATCTGAGCATAGAAGAAGATAATGCATTTTATGCTGAATTTTTTTGGTCAAACGTAGTATGTCACTTTTCACTTTAACAGCACCTCATTGGGGACCGAATCCTCGCCAAACTGCTCCACATTCTGTTTGGTGTTTCGACTTAGTGACGTACATGAGCTTAGTCCTCCAAGACAATATTTTGGATCCCCATGTCTCTGGCAATATGTAATGTCGTGGGCCGTGTTGCGGAGATTTACATCTTTATCACACCAAATATATCTGCTTTTCTCAGAAAAGGTGACATACTAACATAACCAAGAAACAAAGAAGTTGATCAGAGTTTTATACAAATTTATTAACAAAATATTCCTTGCATAAAGATTCCCGAACAAATCGACAAGACAGAAATAGCAAACCTTTCAGTTTTTGTCCACAAAGAAGAAATCCCCATAATTTAGATGATATATTTGTTATTTTGTACATCTGTATTACTTTTTACTGGTCTTTCATAGAAAAAAGTTGTTCATATGTCCCCATTAAAAAGTTAAAAAATCGGCAACCCGCTGAGGTATTCCTATAGTCCAAAATTATCAGAGGCAAAACGTATGTGCAATCTGATATTGTTGTAAGGCATCAGAACATTTGTCCAATCTGATATTGTCGTAAGGCCTCAGAACATATGACCAATCTGATATTGTCGTAAGGCCTCTCAAGGATTACACAGATACACGTACACCTGGATAAGAAAAGAGAGTAGGGGTCAGGAGTATACAACTGGATTGGGAATGAGACAATGGTCTTTAATTAGTATAATAGTCTCTAAGTGATGA
The DNA here is from genome assembly GCA_036873755.1 of Hanleya hanleyi. Taxonomy (NCBI): domain Eukaryota; kingdom Metazoa; phylum Mollusca; class Polyplacophora; order Lepidopleurida; family Hanleyidae; genus Hanleya; species Hanleya hanleyi. Next base: position 3,762 of record JAVTVY010019483.1, on the reverse strand, counting down.
ATACAATGAGGCGGCGGTAATCTGATAAATTATCGAGTTGGGAATTATATTACCAATACTTAATGATGGTTTATTTTTTACCATTCAGCTGTTCCCAGAGATTTTACCATTGGTAATCCTGTGTTTAGCAACGGATTCTGAAAGTGTCAGATACTTCAACATTTATCATAAACAAACGTGAGACAAGTTTTTGCTTGCTTTGCTCGTAACTTAAACTCACCTCGTCTATGTAACCTTTGAAATTTGCCAGTCCAGACCCATCCCCAATATGTAGAGCGGAGTGGACAACACGAATATTACCTACAAAGAATTCATAAACTCTCATAAACAGGTATTTCGGTAAACATAATTTTTTTTCGAACAAACGAGTATTTCTCGAAATGACATATGATGACACGGAGTCGTATTCTGACGTAAACATCTATCATAATACACAGGCAAGTAGGAACTAAACAAACTGTGAAAACTAAATAAAGCATGTAATTTCGGAGATAAACATGTATTTAGTTTTTATTCAAAGGTTCGTGTTTAAATAATTAAGGATTATCTTCTGTTTATATCAACCTGTGCTCAGGTAAAACTCGTTCGCTGACATGCTTCTATTTCGACAGTTTAGAATGATATACTGAAAGATAAAACAACTATGGTGAAGTAGAGTGAAATTACACGATTACGATATGTGTGTGTCCACGCCATATCTTTTTGGTGCGAATTTAACTGCCCTTTTTATTACACGCGTAAGCATCAAGGTGTAACCAGCTTCTCGAACATATTGCCTCATCTTCTCCATAACGGTACCTTAGCATCTTCCTCGGTCGACGTTAGATGCCGACATACCTCTGTTGTGAATTCGTTATTTACATTTCTCATCGACAAAAACATGAGGAACTTTGCTGTTTCGTGTCTGGGCGCGACATTTTATGGATACAAATGAAACTAAAACATTAATTCGAATCCACATTACCTGTGGCAGTTAATCCATCCGAGTCTCCGTTAGTTGTAAGCACAAAAGACCTTCCATTGTAGCGATATGTCACTTCCTTCCATACTCCTCTCTATGTACAGGCAAGAATACAATCATTCAAATAATGTGGTGACACGGTATATGTTTTATGTTCCTAAGATAAGTAATATAACTTTTCGGTTTCTATTTAGGTTAGGTTTCGTTGTAGGAAACCATCTTGTTATTTTATCTAATACCGCTTATGCCGGCGGTGATAGGAGCAGTGTGGTCATGTCATCCAAGTTGCCACATGAACAGGTACAACAAAAGCGTACCGGAGATACAACACATATCACGAATCGTTAGATTATTGGTATGTGCTTCCGCACAGGTTAACCAGAAGATTATACTGTGAAGTCATGTAGCTCTGTCTGTATGTCGGCACCTCTTTCCACTTCCCGTATATGCGTTGTAATTTATTATCTTTATTGTACACACTTGGAATTGGTGCCAACTGTCATACGAAATAGGTATCTCGATTATGGACATGGAAATTCCTTTTTGGACGACGGCTGAATATTGAATATCGAATCTGGTTCTTGCGATTATTTCGGAGTATATCATATCCTGAAACTCAAACATACTTTCCCACCCACCATCTCAACACTGAATAGCCTCTTCAAACACCTACACCCTATTATCCACAAATTCGCATCATTTTGGTCAAAGCAAAAGTTAGCTGATTTTGTTCGAGGAAGACAAGTTAACGAACATGGTTTTAAGCAACGTGAGCGCCGATAAGGAACAAAACACATTGTTTGACGTAAACTACTTTAAACTGTACCCTGTGCATTGAACTAGCATATTTAAACAAATGTGTTTACTATTCCTGAACTTTTGTATCTTAAGTTCAATTGGCATGGGTAGAAAATTATTTGACAAAGAATAACCCTTTCTGCTCAGTAATCTTTAAAGCTAGGATTCAGATAATGGACCAGACAATCATGATAATAGTTGATTTGAAATTATCTGAAATGGTACTGCCGCGCTTTGAAATTATGACTTACCGCGTGAGATGTATGAGTGATGTATTCATTTGTACTTCCGGTTCTCAGGATACCTTTGGTTCTGGACTGTTCGTTATCATGAGCGATGGCGATGGACGGCACCAAGAAACAGTCACTGTTGGTGATGACTGCCTGGAGACGGGAACGGCTGTCGTCCTCAAGATATCTGACCTTGATCAATACCGTCCGGCCGAAGTCGTGTCCAGTAAACCGGGGAACAATTACACTGGCATTCCCATTAAAGTACGCAGCCTTACCACCAACGGCACCAGATACAGCCCTCAGGTATGCCCCACGGTTGTCCACCCAGTTACCCCCAGCGTGATCTCGGAAGTCCGTATCAAACGGCAGGTAAAGCTCGGCTTTGCAGCCTGTTAAATCAACAAGTAGTATTGAGCGTTAGGAATATTCGCACCTGTAACATTTGATGATATCACCCTTTTATTTAAACATATGCAGTCACATCAGATCTGTTGGTGACGTCATGTTTGCCATGCACCATGTGTCACTTTGGTATTAAATACGTCGGAATATGACCCGCTGTCATCATTCTCGCAATCAAGCAGCTCCAAATCGGACAGTTAATTTGGTGTGCAGGTCATTGCAGATAATAGAATGCACGCTTTCTAAATAAGTTCTGTCTTGTGTTTAGATCACTCTGTATATGTATGCTTACCGTGGACGCCGACACCGGGAGTGATGGCATTACACCCGCATGTGTTCCAAGAGAAGGTAGTACTTGGTGCGCACGGCATCGATCTCTTTCGTCCCCATTCATATACATAGTATTTGTCATCATCTGTATCGTGCTCCTCATATGGACAGGCTGTAATCACAGATAACAACAGTTCATTTAGATCACATTCGGAATAAATAGGCGGCAGATCCAACATTTAGTATTTAGTCGTCGTCCACAAAAGAATATCCGCCTCAATAATCGAATCGACAGTAATCACCAGCTCGAACAGGCATATGGATTAATTTCAATACAGGATAATTAGTTTTCGAATAATCTCGAACAATTGATCCATTTCCTCAAATTTCGGAAAGCACTGTATAGGTAGGTGGCTGCAGGTAGGTCGTTTATCTTTCAAATATGAGAGGAAGCAGCCTCAAGGTGTATTCCATGCCACGAAGATCTCACAGTGAAACATATTCTGATCCACTGTATAGATTTTAAGATTGTGAGAGATTCTTTTTATCAAGCCGCTACGTTAGAAGATATTTTTAGTCGGGTATTTTGGGTTATTTGAGGGGAATACGTTTGTTGTATAAATTTTAATGTATTTATATGTTTTAGGTGTGGTGTGTTGATTACTTCAGGATTGCTGGGTTATTAACTTGTTTTTGTTGAAATACTTAGAATTTTTTTGATCGTCGATATATAGCTGAAATATTGGTGAAGGCGACGTTAAACCTTAATGCTCTTGAGGTAATTTATTTCGGCACAATACTTTGGATCCGTCAGAAAAGTAGATGAAACAAGAACTAATATGAACTGATTATATGAATCAAATAATTGAAGACACTTACGTCTTGGACTGGGTCTGTCATGGTCATCGGGATCATCATCTACACACGACCTGTCATCGTCACAGTCGTCTGTGTCATCATCGTAACGTTGAAAGGGACCACACCAGTCCATATCGACCGATCTCCCTCCGTTACATACCCAGTATGCTCTACAGTCATCGTCGTCCGATTTTTTCGTTTTCACTACGCCATGACAACGATCTACAAAGTTAAGTGATG